>JAWQUT010000740.1:226145-240859 GCA_033807755.1 Ellobium chinense
TGTGTGTGTGTGTGTGTGTGTGTGTGTGTGTGTGTGTGTGTGTGTGTGTGTGTGTGTGTGTGTGTGTGTGTGTGTGTGTGTGTGGTTGGTAAATACAGCATTCCATCGTCTAGGGCATCTGAATGTACCCTGTCATTCAACAACATTTCAAATACTTGAAATTGGCCGGGATTTTCATAAGCAGTCCACATGTCAATAATAAACGTTGTGTTTGATAATTAATCTATGAAACGTCCCCTCCACTATATTTCCTATTGTTCTCCTCTCTCTGCGTTTTTCATGTCAGACTTTTTTTGTATCAAATCAGTGGCCTGTAGAAATGATGCAAGGAGCCTCTATTTGTCTGGGTTTAGTCTAAGTTTTCTAAAACTTAGGTATCCATCCATCCATCCATCCATCCATCCATCCATCCATCCATCCATCCATCCATCCATCCATCCATCCATCCATCCCATCCCATCCCATCCCATCCCATCTCATCCATGAGGAATCCAAACTGTTTACAGTTTTCATGACCTGGCTTGGAGGCACCGATATTTTGCATGAGGGAAGATTTGAGTGGGTCAGCTCCAGGAAGACCGTGGACAACACTCACTGGAGCCCAAGACAACCCGATAACAAGGGAGGTAATGTGCTTCTGAACTACAGAGTTTGATTAGTGCCGGATTGAATCTAGTAACAACAGGAGCCCATGCCACGGGCCCCGCAATGACGAGGGCCCCGCACTAGATGTTTGCAAGCTTTTTGGTGAAATGGGGAGTCTTAGGCCAGATTTCTTGGTTACCGACACTTCCTTATCGAGATCTGTGATCGCATTACAGAGACGAGCGCCCACAATGTGTAATTTACATCCCCTCCACACTCACCTTTCCCTCTCCCCCCACCCGTTTCACGCGTTGTCTGCAGGCGGAACAGCTGACATTGTGCTGCAAACGCCGCACCCAGCGCACGGCAATGAGGTACGTATAAACAGTATTTCATTGCCACGTTCAAGCGTAGCGAGCGAATGGTAAAATAAATTCTATCACATCATCACGAGGATTAACGTATGTACTATGCATGCGAGCACTGATGTTTTTTTTATTTGTTTGTTGTTTTTTTTTCCAACAAGGCAAAGAAATTTGTCAGTCCTTTTTTATATTTTTGACACACAAATTAATTTTCTGCCATGTCACATAATCATGACATTGTCCAACTTTGCTTTTTAGTTTTCTTAAACTCTTTAGCTTGTGAATAAGTGTATAAGTGAGTGCGCGCGCGGTGTGTGTGTGTGTGTGTGTGTGGTGTGTGTGTGTGTGTGTGTGTGTGTGTGTGTGTGTGTGTGTGTGTGTGTGTGTGTGTATATATATATATATATATTCTACACTGTCTGCATTTAGAATGACTGGCTAGCCCGCACGCTAAAGCAAGGATCGGAAAAAAGGGGGACGATATATTTTTTTTTTATGGAGGTTGGGGATGAGAAAGAGGAGGATATGGAGAGGGTGGGGTGAGTCACCTCAACTCAAGTATCCAATAGCTCTCAGCTCATATTATTTTTTTCCCCGAGAATGATATGATTAGAGATATCATTAAAGACAATAACAGGTTTCGAAATTATGCCACAATAATAATAATAATAATAAATTAGAAAATAAGCTACTGGGTTTTCTTTAGTACTTGATCTACATGAATATTATCTGTATGACTGTTATAACACCCGGCTCATCCTCCAGGTAAACAAGACTGTTTAGCTATCTTGTCAACATATGGGTATTACTGGGATGACTACAGCTGTGACCTGACTGCAAACTTCATATGTAAAGGAAGGTACGCTCTGTATGTCTGGTTTATCATAAATAAGGAGAAGATGATGAAGAAGAGGAAGAAGAAGAAGAAGAAGAAGAAGAAGAAGAAAAAGAAGTAGAAGACCAAGAAGAAGAAGAAAAAGAAAAAGAAGAAAGCATAATGCTGTTTATGAGTCTCGTGCCCAGCTTATGTCCGCTCACGCGACTTCACTATATTATTATCCCAACAGGCCAGATCACTCAAGGACTTTCTCAACTCCTAGGGTACATACATTGCAGCAGCCATTTATATGCTGATCACTAGCATTGTGACAATTTCTTTCATTGCCTGTGGTTTGATACCAATTTTACCAATAGAAGGACTGAGGAAAATGTGACAAAAATGCTTAAAACAACCGTGAATGGGAATCAGACTTACGGGTTTTAGATCTTGGGTCCAACGCCCTACCTATTCGATCGCACTGATCTACCTCATTACCACTGCTAAATCAAAGTGGCCATGAGGGGTTGAGAGGAGATCAGGAAGCAGTTCATACAATATTAATATCACCTTTGACCTCTAATCCAGGGGCGAATTTAGGGTCAGTGAGGCCCTTTCTAAATAGAATATGCAGGGCCCTACCCCTGGATACTGTCCGTCGTGGTATAGGATAAAGAAAGAACATTATGGTCCCTTTGTTCTGCAGAGAGAGGAGACAGAAAGCAAGTAAATGGGAAGAAGAGAGAGAGACAGACAGATAGAGAGAGAGAGAGAGAGGAGAATGTATATATAATAATATATGATATTGCCCTTGTTTTTTCAGACCACTGCAATGTCGAGATTCTGGCGATGCTCTTCAGTAGCAGCCAGTTAAAAGACTGACAGTCTGGCATCTCTGGAAAATTATTTGGGGTCTAGTCATGAATGATGAAACATAAAGATACAACAACCCTAACTTTTTATTCATTTTTTTTAGAACAGTTTTTCAATTTGACAACGCATCTAGATCAAAACTCCGTCTCTTTGCTGTTGTTGTTGTTGTTGTTGGTTTGCAGTTTCTTTCCTCCGTTTGCACCTCCTTCTTTATTTGTCACCAGAATTCCTCAAACTAAATAAGGCTAGACAAAGAAGATTAAATAAAGAATCCCATGTAATGCATGAATCTGGCATTGTTGTTATCTATTTATTTATTTATTTACTTACTTACTTGCGTGTACATTTCTTAATTGTTTGTTTACTATTTTATGTGGTCTTCAGTCTGCTCCGTTTATCGCATTTCACCAATATCGCAACACCAACTTATTAACAGAAAACTGACTAGATAAATCGACTCTTTTACTTTACACTATCCCCTTACTGACAACATTTTCCTAGTGAAGCAAATCTGTCTTTTCCATATATAAAAACCAAGTCTTCTTCTTGGCAACTTTCTTTTCTCCGAGGCTAGAGCTCAAGCTGCATCCACTATACTTTCTCTACAAAGGTCACTGAAAAAATCGTGGCTTTCCCTGGGCTCTAAAAGAGTTGAGATTTTACATGTCAGATGAGGAGCTGTAGCAAAGGAGGAAACAGCTGAGCAGAACAGGTTCCACTGTAATCAAATGCTGCTGGGCACCGTGAGCAGGAACCTGACATATTAATAGAATGACTGAACCAGTACTCAAATACACTGTAGATGCTCATTTTTATCAGATATTACTTTACCCTGCCTTTTCTAAGATTACAGCGTTGCGATTCAAGTAGGGCTGTTGTTTACAATTTTTACACAAGACTCGTGTCAATTGTATAAATAAAAGTCAGCAGACAGTTCAGCACCGCTTTCGCATGCAGGTAACTCTGCCGTCCATAGCCAAAACAATGTAACTCCACTGGAAGCTGTTTTGTGAAAATCGAGTTTTTCTGTTTGGTATTAGCCACTCTGTATAGTCATTCATTTCCAAAAACTGAAATTATATTTTATTATATTTCTAGTATCAAAATCCCTATTTCATGCCATATATACTGACGGAAAAAAGAAAGTGTGTATGGTTTTCAGCATGGATTATAAAAAGATGAAGTATACATGGTAGGAGTGTTATATATTTTCTGAAACGGCATTTTATTGTGATCAATGTGATACAAAAAGAAATTTTATTTACACTGATTTACATCACGAAAATCACAGTAGGGCGCAACATCCCTAAATTGAAAACTCACAGAGTCAGTACTTTGTGTGTCCTCCCCGGGCTCGACATGAGGTTGCCTCCTTAGTCGCCTGTCCATTTCGTCCCACAAATGTTCGATCGTGGACAAATCCGGAGATGCTGCAGGCCAATCCAGTGTTCGAACATTGTTGAACCAAACCAGCCACAAAACCTGAATGAACTGGGAAGAGATCTTCAAAACATCTGGAATAACATTCCACATGCATTCATTCAACGGCTGATTGGATCAATGAGACGACGGTGCCAGGCTGTTATCGGAGCCCGGGGGAAATCAGTGTAAATCAAATTTCTTTTTGTACCACAAAGATCACAATAAAATGCCGTTTCAGAAAATATATAACACTACTACCTTGTGTACTTCGTCTTTTTATAATCCAGGTTGATAACCATACACACTTTCTTTTTTCCGTCAGTACATGTTGTCTGCATTACCTATCGAATAAGAGAATAAATGGTAATTACATTGTTTTGCTGTGGTGTGACCTTTCATTTATAAAAGCATTTTACAGAGACAGAACAATGTAACTCTAGTGAAAATATGGAGTTACATTGTTCTGGCTTTGTACATGGTTATTACATTGTTTTGGCTTTGTACTGATGAAAGGTAACTCCACTGAGAAGTGGAGTTACACTGTTCTGCCTTTGTACAAGGCAGTTAAACTAATTAAACTTGATGATTTGTATTAAAGAAATGTAATTCCATTGCGAATATTAAATAATTACACTGTTCATAATTATAATGTGCAGCGTCTTTACACCGTGTAAGCATTGTACAGAAGACATAAAACTCCAGTGGAACTGTGGATATCAAAACCAGTATGAAAGTTATTGAAAGTAGCCATAATCAGCGCACAGTCTAACATGACAAATACAGCAAAACAGTCAGCAAGGATGTGTAGAAACATTGACTGTGATGTATATGTGCTTATTCAATGGTTGTTTTCTTGTCACATATATAATATGCAAAACGTATTGTATCCGTCACAAAATGACACTTTAAAAAAAGGGTGGAAAATAATCTGAGGGGAAACTAGATTACCTGCTGTGGTGACTGTAATTATGTTTTTTGCGCAAGAGCGACAACACCCTTTCCATGAACGGTTTCCCAGGATTTTCTCCAGGCTGCCAGACTTGGCTCTGTCGGAGCCATACAGGCCTACCAGATTTTTTGTTCTTTTTTTAAAAGCCATTGGTTCTCAAATCACTGATTGACTCTTTGGCTCTTTGTTTGTCTCCAGCGGATATTAGATCAAAATTGACAGATTCTGCGGGGTTATCGTGCGAAGCAAACGACCAAACTACATCTGCAACATTAACACCTCTTCTCTTTTTGTAATTATTGTGTTTATACACGCCGTGTGTAAACATATCGGTTAAGCTGAAAAAAAAAACCCGCTAAAAATTAATGATTTTGCTAAACGCCAGCCGTTCTAAAAACCCGCCATCATACTTGAGGAATTTGTCCTCAAAACATTAGTCTGACTGCAGAAACCACAATAGTAGTGACGTCATGAGCATAAACGTCAAGTTTAAAAAATGGAACAGGTCATTTGGATATGGAAAAATCCATTTTCTACATATTTCTGAGACAATCAGGAACAGAGCTGCCCACCAATTAAAAAAAAAAAAAGACCAGTTATGGTCGGTTTGTGACTTACACATTATGATGAAATCAGTGGAGAAATTAACCCCCATGATGTGCATGGGAGGAAGCGTTTTTTGGCTGTTGGTACAGCTACGTCTATCTAGACTTGTACTTGCATCTTTCTGTCGGAAAGCACCAGTATTCGCACTGGTGGTTCACAGGGCCAAAGTCTTGTTCATTCTATTGATTCTGCTCCTTTTCGTAACGATGATTATGTTCACTCTGGCCATCGACTGTGCTACGTACACATTCTCAACCCGGAATCTGATACAAATGCTCTGTTTCAACTTCGGGGACGGGAAGTAAACATTTCATTTCAGGGGTGAACAGCAAAAACCAGTGATGTATGGTCCATTTAAAAACATCAAATTGGGATAGTATTCACGAAACAAAGGAAGTTTTCGTAATTATCAAAATAATACTTAAGGACCGTTTACGGCCAAGAAATTATCAAAAGAAACACCTTCAGACCAAAAGGAAGGTGCGTGCAAAATTTTGGGCTGGTTGGTGCACAAATAGTCGAGATATGGCTGTTACAAAATTTCACGAGTTTTTTTTATAATATAAGATATATATATATAAACAAAAAACCAAAACAAAACTTTCTGATGCCTGGCTTGCTTTTGTGTGTCTGTCTGAACTTGCTGAAGTATGCCCTACGACCTCCACGTGGCCGCGTGGTAAAGCAGGGGAAACGTTTAGTGAAATATTAAATGCTCGGCTAACTGAAAGGATTATGGCAGCTAGAATGGCCAGTCAGCTAACATTCTTTCTGTTGAACACAAGGAAAATTATGATGTGACTTTTTGTCCATGTGACTATATTTCCGTGTGACTTTTTATCCTAGGATAAAAGGTCATATTTCGTCTGTGTGACTTTTTGTCCGAGCACCGTATAGAGTAGGCAAGCCCACATTTGATAGCATTAGACTTCGCAAACGATTTTGATTCACAAAGATTTCCAGTGATCTGAAATATGCCAGTTAGGCTAGGCTATTACATGCCGCAGCTGTTGACTATTCAGATTAAATACTTTTTCTATCTGTTTCTACTAAATTGCAAAGGTGTGAAGAATTGATTAGGATTTTACAAACGAGTTTGAAGTTTAGACGCCTGTTTTATAACTGTCATTGAGAGAATTTTAAACACTGAACTACCACCCCGCCCCGGCACATCCATGGACATAAGTATAAATTAATTATACATTTGAAAAGAAAAAAAAATGTATTGTGCTTATTTTAATACATCGTCAAAACAGAATAACAAAAGTGCAACTCAAATTCTGTGGTAGCCAAATGCGTGTTTGTCAGTTTTCTAATATATCATCCATAGACTTCCTTGTTCACAATATGACATCAAAAGAGGTAAAAGCGACTGAACCATATTCACAAGGACACATTTAGTAATACAAACCAAACTTCACAACCACATTGATTAGCCTAATAAGTTAGCCCTCTATCTGCTGTTTTTTTGTCATGTTCATCTGACATATTTCTCTCTCTCTCTCTCTCTCTATCTATCTATCTCTCTCTCTCTCTCTCTCTCTCACACACACACACACACACCCACACACACACACACACACACACACACACACACACACACACACATTAATTTACACTCTTTTATTTCTTTTTGCGCATTTAGTTTGATGAGGAATGATTGTATCATTGAGATGGGTTGGTAAGAGGAAAAAAAAGAGGTCGAAATCGCATGTCAAGCTATCAATATTTCTCGGTTATAGAATAACTGGAATACAGGTTCTTTACTGATAGCAAAAGACATCTGTGGAGCCCTGTTTTTTTAGTTTTATTTATTCCCAAGCCACCTTTTCTCGAAATTTTTGTCCAGTTCCATAGGAGGAGCCTTAAAAATCGCATTTTCCCAGGGGCATGTTTTAAAAACCAAGCTAAGGCTCCATAGATGAATGACTAAACATTTTTATTCCTTAGTTGTAAAAAGTGTGTGTAGATATATATATATTTGGAGGGGAATATTGTTTGTTATAGGATAGAAGATACCTAAAAATCCCGTGGAATTATGTTTTCTTTAATTTTCAGCTAGGATATAAATTCGATCGATGTTGTACGAAAAACCTACACTAGTATACTTCAGAAAAGAATAAAACCAAACTAATTTGTTTTACTGATCTGATTCAAGTATGGCATTATAGATCTACCTATGACCGGACTACGTGCGAACTGCTTACCCTGAGCTACCGCTTGTCAATCAAAGAATGCTCTATACTGATTCCGCCCCGACTCCGCCCCCATCAGCCCGTAGCGTCGCCTGTGGCGACACGCCAGTACGCAGTTACCTCGTTCGCCAGGTAAGATACACTAGTGACTAGAAAGAGAGAAAGGCCGGGATAAGTGACGGGTGGCTTTGATTTTGATGACGCTATTTAGTGTTGTGAAATTTCGGCTAGATAGATGGTTGAATGAAGCGTCTTTTTATTCCCTTTGTATTCACCCTTATACCAGAGTCGAGTGAGACAATGGAAGTCAAGTGTCTTCTCCATGAACACTACAACGTAAACCGCCCAGCTCCAGAGTCAAACACAGACACTTCAGACTTGAAAGTCTTCAGTTTCCAAGTAGGACTTACAAACGGCACGGCCACGCTGCCTACCAAAGAATCAGATCGTTGTTATGAGGTCATACTATATTTAAATAAAGCGGAAATTTTGTTTTTATGGGCTTAGAGTAATGCCTCATGAACTCGTATATAAGACCACCAAATCAGAATTTCAAGTCTGTGAAGTATTCTACATTAAAAAAAAAAAAAAGACATGGAAAATTATAGAGAGAAAGGTACGGGGACACCGAAAAACAAATGGACGAGGTATATGGGCACATAAGATTGGAGGTCATGACATTTCAATATAATCATGTGTGAATCAATGTATATTCAAACGCAATCAGCATTTGAAAGGATAAGAAGTACCCAACTGAAATCATCCCTGGAAACCTAGAATAAATATTACCATAAAGTTTCTGATGCCCAGATGTCTCATAGACGGAGACCGACGATCAAAGGTGTCAGAAGGGGAGATTATCTCAGCCCTCCATATGCCTACCACCTGTGACACCTTGAGCTTTGACAATAGTGTCCAATCAGTTACGCAACAGCTGTCAGCGTGAGAGCTCGTCACTGATCTAGGTCAGGTCGGGTCAGCCAATCAGAAGCTGTCCAATAGTCACGCCTAGTAATTATAATATTATTCTTTTGTCCAGTAAATTCTACTCGAAAATGCTGTCTGAGCTCTTTCCTGACTTCAGTTTGCATTTGGCTCTGGTCGGAGGCAGACTACCTTTTGCTGAGGAGATTTTCCTTGCGATTTTCACTATCACTGACTTACGCTTACCATTCAGCTTCTTCATTTCCATTCTTATCATCCTCTCTCATCGACATCATCATCACTCTTCTTTATCAGCATTATTTCTCATTATTGTATTTTCAAATTCAACACTAATTTCTCTTCAAGTTTCTTTACAGACATGGCACGTGCAGGACCCATCAATCCTAGCGTGAAGACCCTCGATGTGGACTTTTTCACGGCCTACAACTTCCAGGAACAACGGGTTCTAGGAATGGGCATCTCCGGGTCTGTGGTCTTGGCTACATCCATCAACAACTCCAAGGTCCAGAGAGCTGTGAAGATGTTCTCACTCAACAGCGGCACCAGCAACGCAGTGGACACCTTGGAGCAGCAGCAAGATGACAAGGCCTCCAGAATGTTCATGAGAGAAGTTGCCATCTTGACAAAGTTCCGCCACCCACATCTGATGAGGATGTTCTGTGCCGTTCGCTGTCCCGGCTACTTGGCAATCGTCATGCCATTTTGTAAGAACGGTGCCCTGGATCGCCATATTGCGGATCTTAACTGGCAGTTAGCCCGACGATACTTCAAACACGTGAGTTCATTACTTTTACATCTTCTTCTTCTTTGTCTCTCATTTTCTTCGCATTCTTCTTCTCCATTATTAAGTTATCGTTTCAGTTGTTACAAATATGCTGTTAGTCTTCTAAGAGTAACCACTTAATTGAGTCAGACTGTGTTTGCTTGCTTGAAATATATGCTGGATTTGTAACACAATAGCAAACAAGTCAGACTAAATATGAACTTTTTATGATTTATCATTGCTTTCGTTAAGGTTGCTGCTGTTATTGTTGTGTTGTTATATTGTAGTTGTTGTAAATTTGTTGTGTAAGCGAATTTTTGAACTTTTCGTTATATAGATAAGAGCATTAATTACATCCTTTCCAATTTAGTCTATTTTTTGATTACATTCCTCAAATTAACAGCGTAAGCGCAAAATATCGTTATCAAGGACAATTAATCAGTTACTCCACCCTGCTCTCCAGCATACCTAGTAGTAAAAAAAAACCAACAAAAAAACCAACAGACTTTCACAGAAAATGATTTTATGTCGTGACGCAAGCAACCATCCATTTCATCATGTTAACTTACTCGTTCATATAATATGTAATTTTGGTTTCATCACTTCACTCAGGTCACGTCGGCTGTAGACTTTCTACATTCCAGAAAAGTCATCCACGGAGATATCAAGACCCAGAACATCTTGATCAACGAAGAGAACAGCGCCATCCTCACTGACTTTGGGTTCTCGAAGATGTTGCCCAATCACCAGGTGGAGATCATTGTAAACTTTGGAACTCCAGCATACATGGCTCCGGAATGCAGTGAGGATGAAAGAGTTAGTCCTTACAAGGTATTCATTCATTCTTTCATTCATTCATTCATTCATTCATTCATTCATTCATTCATTCATTCATTCATTCCTCCTTTCATTCATTCATTATTACTTGTTAGCGTATTTTTATATCTGGATTCGTATGTGTCACTAAGACTTGTAAATTTGCATTCAGTAGTTTTTTTTTTTCTATTCTTTCATTCTCCACTCGATTATTAATCGAAAACTGGTATTCTATGCTCTTTTTGATAAACAATATTATTATTAACTTCTTGTCGGAAAAACTAGGGCATGGGTTCGAGTTTTGTGAGGTGTTTTAGGCCGTGAGTAACTTTTGAGCTACAAATAATGGATTGGTCACTCGAATCTAAATGTTTTTATTTAGTAGGTCAGTTTCTGATTATTTATTGCTGTTTTGTTTTCAGACTGACATGTACGCTCTGGGCGTTGTTCTCTGGAGTATCATCATGAGGAAAAGGCCGAGGAGAGGGTACAAGTTTCTTCAAGACGTGGACTCCTCGACCATCATGATATCATCTAACATCAGGTAGATTACGTGTACACTATTATAAAAGATCAGTACAACTGAATACTTTTAAATTTTTACTTTAACATCATCTAAATCTATCCATGTATTTTATCCTTAACCAGAAAATAAGCAATATGAATAACCATGAAGGTGACAAAAACAGTGTTCTTAAATGCACGAACTCACTCAATTTACTCAGTGTGTTGCAGGATTTGTATGTGTGTGTGTTGGGAAGGGGGTATGGTGGAGGGAAGACTATGTGTCCTCTTTAAGTATAAAGCTAAATCTAAATACCTGCGAGTGAAACTGGTCATTTTAAAAATAATCGTTAGTTTACACAGGTAAAAACCATGATCTGAACTACAAAGTGCATGAAATTATATCTCATTGTACCTTGTAGGTACCTACTTAAAGGATTGCTGAGGGAAGATCCCTATTTGAGACTGACAGCATCAGAAGTTCTGGAGGATTTGTGAAAAGGGTTCAAGTATCTTTTATTATTTTCCTTTCTTTTTCTCATCTAGTGATTTCATTTTGTAGTGTTATCTTTTATGTTCTGTTTGGTAGTGGTGTTGATCACTAATATTCGTTCTATTTGCTTTTTCAGCATGCTCACTGACTATTAAACATTTATGACTAACACACTTTTTTTAAACGAGCTAATACACTGGATAACATCACATATTAAAACACACTAAGGCCATTTCTTTATTTTAATCCATTTAGATATGTTGATATCCTATGCGATAACCATCCATCCATCCATGTTTTTAAGTAATCAATAGTTTGGTTATTAGACTTTCAGTCAGTTAGTTCTGTCTAGTTAAAAGCTAGTTAGCTTATAAGTTTAACTAATGACCTATTTAAGTAACTAGTTTCTTATTTAGTTAGTAAGCTAGCTTCAAAATAATAAATTATTGAAATTGGTTAGTAAACTAGCTAATTATTTAAGCTAAGCAGTAATTTAATCTGTTTGGGAAGTTATTGCATTACGTAAGTTAATTAATTGCTTTTCGTTTTGTTATAAGTTAATAGTTTTATTTGCATGCTTAATGTAAACTTTTATTATGTCCCATTGGAAGTACGTTATA
Organism: Ellobium chinense; assembly: GCA_033807755.1. NCBI lineage: Eukaryota > Metazoa > Mollusca > Gastropoda > Ellobiida > Ellobiidae > Ellobium > Ellobium chinense. Next base: position 238,099 of record JAWQUT010000740.1, read on the forward strand.
TAGTTATTTAGTGTTATATAATTCATTAATTATTTAATCTCCTATCATCTAGGTAATTAGCTTCCTTAACTTAGCCTAGATTAAACTTACTTAGTTAGCTAGTTAGTTGTTTAGTTAGTTAGTTAAGTTAGTTTAGTTAAAGTTAGATAAGTTAAGTTAAGTTATTTTAGTTAAGTTAAGTTAAGTTAAGTTAAGTTAGTTAAGTTAAGTTAGTTAAGTTTAGTTTAGTTAGTTAGTTAAGTTAGTTTAGTTAGTTGATAGATAGATAGATAGATAGATAGATAGATAGATAGATAGATAGATAGATAGATAGACAGGTTAGTAGTTTAGTTTAGTTTAGTTTAGTTTAGTTTAGTTTAGTTTAGTTTAGTTTAGTTTAGTTTGTAATATAAATGAACTATGGATAGTTACATGGTTAGTTTGTAATTTGTTTTGATGTAATTCTGTCGTTGTCCACATTTCTACTTGTATATTAAATTGCATGAGTGTTTGCCTATCTTCATAATCTCACTGCAATCTTTCTGTCTGAGACTAATCATAGCATATCTAACGTATTCTTTCCTACCTGACCATCTACTTTTTCACTTCTCAATCTATCTTACTATTCTATGCATCATTCATCCATCCATCCATTTTCCATCCATGCATCCATCCATGCATCTATCCATCCATCCATCCATCCATCCATCCATCCATCCATCCATCCATCCATCAGTTTATCTCTCTTCTTTTTAATCATCTTATCTTTCATAAAATACTTTGATCATCTGCCTGTCTACCTTCCCCATAAGATTAAGTTTGTTAATGTCAGGTTTTATAAGTTTCATATTTCCTTTCTTCTGGTTTTTTAATTCATTTTCGTTCTCAGTTTCTCTCTCTCTTCCTTTTTCTTTATTTATCTATCTATCTATCTATCTATCTATCTATCTATCTATCTATCTATCTAATCTATCTATCTATCTATCTATCTATCTATCTATCTATCTATCCTTCCTCTCTCTCTGCTTGTCTCAGTCTGTTTCTTTCGTTTACTAGTTTTTATTGTTTAACCCTAACCAACCCAGTAACCCGTAATACACTAACATTACTAACACTGAGGCTGTTAGCTGGCCTTAGAACAAGGAAACCTCAAGTGGTTCCTAGAATATTTTTAATTAGGCCTCGTGGTATGAAACAATATCTCCCACCTACATTTTACTCACAGGCAGAGAGCACAGGATCACTGCTTTTGTTAGTAAGGTAGCTTGGGAATAATAAATTATTGAAATGAGTAAAATAGCTAATTATTCAAGCTAACCAGTAAGTAAACCAGTAAGGCAAGTTATTAAATTACTTAAGTTAATGAATTGCTTTACAGTTTGTTATAAGTTAATAGTTTTATTTGTATGTATATTGTAAACTTTTGAAATGTCCTATAGGAATTACGTTAGTTATTTAGTGTTATATAGTTGATTAATTGGTTAATCCCCTATCATCCAGGTAATTAGCTTTGCTTAGCTTAGCCTAGCTTAACGTTAGTTAGTTAGTTAGTTAGTTCGTTCGTTAGTTAGTTAGTTAAGTTAATTAGTTTAGTAAGTTTAGTAAGTTTAGTTAGTTAGTTAGTTAGTTAGTTAGTTAGTTAGTTAGTTAGTTAGCTAGTTAATTAGTTAGATAGTTAGTTAGTTATGTTTTAGTCATTTTTGACCCTAATCAACCCATTAACCCATAACAGACTAACATTACCAACACTGAGGCTGTTAGCTGGCCTCAAAACAAGGAAATCTCAAGTGGTTCCTAGAATATTTTTAATCAGGCCTCGTGGTATAAAACATGATCTCCCACCTAAATTTTACTCACAGGCAGAATTACTTTCGAAAGTAATTTTGAATTCATCTGCTTAAAATTGCCAAAGCTAATTCAACCCTTTTATATTTTGAAGATATACATTCTATACAAGATTAAATATTTTGTGTTCTATACCACGAGAAGGTCCCAAGCCCTTGAAAACTGAGAGGGAAAATATTTTGGAGACAAAACACAACAATAATACTTGCTTCTTCCGACAATATCTTTCAGGGTCTTTACTCAGGTGTCCCGCTCACAGGCGATGAACTTATGAAAAAAAAATCTTTCAGTATGTCCATAGAGGATTTCTAACCCATGAATATGTTGTGAACCTGGAATCAGCGGGATTATTTGGGGGCATAAAGCTACTTTTTTCGTCGTTGTGATGGTCCTGTTATTGTTACCGTATTTGTTTAATTACTTCATCGATTCAGATTAGCTTTGGTTGATTTTACTTTAAGAGAATTAATTGGAGTCAGTTTCCAGTTAAGAATCTTTATTAGACTCTTGGGCCAGTAATATATATATTTAGTACATAAACTTCAAGAAATGGAGGAAATTATTGAGGACGGAGGGAAAGAAAAGAAAGAAAGAAAGAAAGAAAGAGAAGGAAAGAAGGAAAGAAAGAAAGAAAGAAAGAAAGAAAGAAAGAAAGAAAGAAAGAAAGAAAGAAAGAAAAAAAGAAAGAAATTGCTGCATGCACCAGTCATTTTCCTTTCTCGTCATTCCTTGTGGTCAATACAGTCCTGTATGTTAGTTATTTTTCTCTCTCACACACTCTTGCAAACATTTGTAGTGCACACATATTGGAACGAATATCTGAAGACTCAGGGGTAAATTCAAGAATTCTTGTCTATTAGAGGGGGTGATGACTTGAGAGCGTGCGTGCTAAAAGCGTGTGAATGAGCACTGGTCAAAGGAGGAAGCGTAATTTAGA
>JAWQUT010000741.1:10128-66611 GCA_033807755.1 Ellobium chinense
CATCATCATCATCATCATCATCATCATCATCATTCACTAACGTGTCCTCGATCTACAACAGAAAATGTTGATCAAATTCCTTACGTCTTCCCAATATTCCTGGTCCACAATAAAGGAAGGACGTTCCTTCTTCTTCTTTTTCCGTCCGTCTTCTTTTCTCGCCTTTCCTTCCATCGCTTCCTCTTCCCCCTCTCTCTCTCCAGAGTCTCTGTCCTTCCCCTCCTCTTCTTCATCCTCAGCTGCGGCTCTTTTATTCAACATTGAGGGGTGAAAATTGGAGATATAGTTAGCTTTCTCCACAGCTACATGCTCACAATTACTCGCTTCATTGATGGCCTGGAAATTATAGATGAGTGAGTGAGTGAGCCGATAGATGGATGGATGGATGGATGGATGGATGGGGTGAACAAATGGGTGGGTGGAATATGGATGACTGGATGTTGAGTGGCTAGATGGAAGGAAGAGCGAATGGATGAACGAACGAATTAACGAACGAACGAACGAACGAACGAATGAATGAATGAATGAATGAATGAATGAATGAATGAACAAAACGAACGAACGAACGAACGAACGAACTAATGAATGAATGAATGAATGAATGAATGAATGAATGAATGAATGAATGAATGAATGAATTTCTCACTGTCATCATAGCCTTGTATTTGGCTGCGTGCATTTGCTCCTTCACGTCTCGGTAATCACATCCGTCAGAGGAGACAAATCGATGCTGTCTCCATACGGCCAGCGGAGTTGTCGCATATGACGTCACGACTTGCCTGGCCTTCGCAGACATCTTGTGTGCCTCCATGTTTTTATTCAAGACCTACAGACACCACACACACACACACACATATATATATACAAAGTAGAAGGGAAAAAATAGATTGCTCTGTGTTATCTACTTTTACTTTGTCAGCATGTCCGTTTGTGTAAATGTACTTACTATATAACTACGGACGAACATGATTTCGCCGTAAGGGAGTGAGTGACTGTCAAGGTTTTAGCGAAGAAAGGAGTAGGGAAATTACGGCGAAATCGAGCATACTGATTGTCACGTCCTGTCTCTTTCATTTTTTTTAACGTTTCAACTCACATGTCTTCAATAGCTGCTTGAAGGAAATAAAAATAAACATCTCACTGGAACTACTACGACTGGAGGGAAACAACTTACTTAATGAATTTTAGGGAGACTGAGTTTGAGAAGAAAACACACACACACACACACACACACACACACACACACACACACACACACACACATACATACATACACACACACATATACACACTTTTGGCTCATTTTTTGCCAACCTGGCACGAGCCACACATCAATTTCACACGCCCCAGCCAAGTTTTCACTGATGTCTTTTCTTTTTTACACCCCTTGTTGATCGTGCGGTTAATCTTCTTTTAATAAAACATGATCTTGATCTTGTGAATGGCATATTGTTCATAGTTTCCCACGTTTTGGAACCTAAAAAGACTTACTGAGAAGATAGATCTCACAAATATTTGCTACAGAACCAACTTTAGGTAGTATGGAAGCCTGTTCTGTTATCATTTAAGTTCCGCTTGATGATGGAACGCAATTCCTTTAGCCTGCACTGTATAATGACATGGAGGGTCTGTTTACCTAGCACCCCTTGACCTTTCTATTCTCTCAGTTCAAGTCTAGGTCACTCACTAGTGGTGTAAGGGCGTCAAGTTCTTCTTTGTATTCTATTCCTTTTAATCAAGGGTATCATTTGAATACAAGACTAACACCCCATTTTACAAATGGGCAGGCAGGAGGCAACGCACCAGAATACCTAGCGCACCGAAAGGCATCATAGAAGAATGCATTAGACTCCGTGAAAAAGTTGGACGATTGGCGAATCGGGCGGATTGAAAAGATCTATCGGGAATTGTATTTCGTTGCTATACACATTCTTTTTTTAAAAAAGGGGTAAAAACAATAAAGAGGACTAATGTGTATAGTTACCTTTTGTGTATTTTTCTACGAATTTAGGTGAAAACCGCATGTTTTTACGTTACGTAGTTCTCAAGAAATCTGTGACACAAATTTGGCTGAAGCGTTTCATTAATATAGATGAGGAGCGTCGAACTGTTGAAGATCACCAAGCGAGAATGGGTCTGGTTGACATGGAACAAAATACACAGTCAAACCTCGATATTAAGTACTCATTTCTTAGATATAGGCCTACTTTATTACTGAGTATGAATTTCACATTATTATTTTATCATTTCATTATTCAGATGTACTTCGATATTAAGTATACCTCAGTTTTAACACACTTTTTCCTTGTGTGGGCCGGTGGAAAGGAAGGAAAGGCGCAGACGAGGTGGGGTGACTTGGCAACGTGATTGTGAATTCTGGTAGACGATCCCGGACAGGCCAAACAAAGTGCAGTTCTTGGTGAAGCAAAAAAAAAAAGCAGTTGGCTCTCTTAACTCTACAGTTTGCTAAACCTTCAAACGATATTTCCCAAAAGGACGTGTTCCTCGCTGTGGCAATGGGTTTTGAAGTTTATATACTTACAACTCCTTCCTTCATCTCGTTCAGCACAGCAAGGTACACCACTCCAGGAATTACCAGGCCATGTTTGAACAAATTAGTCCGTATCCCAAACTTGCACCATGGCATACTTTTTATCGAGGCTCTACTGTATTATGATCCAGTGATGATTTCCATCTTATTATGAGGGTCGTCTTCATTTAAAAAATTTCGAATGGTAACCAGTGATTGTGTGATCATATACCTTCCGTCCCTGATGCCCTACCAGCTTGCAGCTCCGTGATATTTTAGTCAACCTAAGAGGTTCGTGTCGTCAGTGCGTGTCCATGTTTCATCACAATAGCAAGACGCTGTGCAATATAAAACACTCTGTTCTGATACAGTGGAATTTCCATATTAAGTATCCATTTAAGAATATATCTGTTTATTAAATGTGAACTTCAAATGCACGAATTCTTAATAGTCAGGTATTTTATCATTCGATGAATTATGATAACAAGTGCTTCTCATGAATAAGTGCACTGTATATTATTTTGCCATGCACCAAGGGCATACATGTACTTTATATCGAGGTTTAAAAGTGCCTGTAGTAACTTTGTGGGCTATAAAGCGGACCAAATTTTTGGCGCTCAAGCCTTCGATTGAGCACCGATAGACAAGGCTACAATAAGAAAATAACTGCACCTGATAGTGTTTCGTTTTCGTCTGCTCTTTGACGGCCTCCCTTGGATAGATACAGAGAGCGTGCGGTCCCGTATATGGGGGTAAATGTTTGATCTTCTGACACATGAAGCTGTGGATGTTCTCGCTAGGGTCAGAGTCATGGACACCAAGCGTGACCCCGTAGACGTTGCAGATCTTGTGTAGCTTCTCTCTGGCTCTAGCCCTGAACAGTTGACGTTCAGCTAGAGCGTACTGGTTCCTTTCCTTCATGACCTGCTTGAGCTGGCAGAGTGGAGGATGGATGGATGGATGGATGGATGGATGGATGGATGGATGGATGGATGGATGGATGGAAAGATGGGCTTGACAGTTGATGGATAGATAGGTGAAAAGGTCAATAGCTAAAATGCAAAAAGAGGTTTTATCAAAACGAATGATCAGAATAAATATGGGCTAATGATAAACTGTCATCTCTTTGTATCCAAAAACTAAGCTGAGCATTTTAGATTAGCACAGCATTAGCACATCAATACGTGTGAGGACTGGTGTAGTGCTCACCTCCACAGGCTTGCTCGGGTTGATGGGAACACCAGTTGGGTTGAAGTATATTCTGGCCAGACGTGCCTCCCTTAAGATCCGCTTCTGGGCAAGGTCGAGATCCTCACACACTGGTTCTACTTTCCTATTGGCATGAAGATGATGATGGTGGTGGTGATGATGATAATGATGGTGATGATAATGATGTGATGATGATGATGATAATAATAATGATGGTAGTGATGATAATGATGATGATGGTGGTGGTGGTGGTGGTGATGATGATAATGATGGTGATGCTGTGATGATGATGATGATGGTGGTGATGATAATGATGTGATGATGATGATGATGATGATGGCGGTGGTGATGATAATGATGGTGATGATGATGATGTGATGATGATGATGATAATAATAATGATGGTAGTGATGATAATGATGTGATGATGATGATGATGATGGTGGTGATGATAATGATAGTGATGATGATGACGATGTGATGATGATGATGATAGTGGTGGTGGTGGTTGTTAATAAATTCATTATACATTTTTCAGAAAGTTTTGTGTCATTTGGGCAGAATCATACAGTATTTAGTTTTAATAATGGTGGTGGTGATGGTAATGACGGTGATGATGATGATGATGGTGATGATGATAGCGGTGATGATGGTGGTCCTTTGCTGGTTTGGACAGAACTTTTGAATTTTACTGTGTTCCTCATGATGGTGGTAATGATGATGATGGTGAAAGTGATAGTGGTGAATGCAATGATGATAATAGTGATGATGATGATGATGATGATGATGATGATGATGATTGTATATAGTGTCCCTGACGAAGGAACATAGAACTAGTTCCGAAAATTTGGATTGTTCTTTGGATTGTTTTTTCAATTAAAGCCCAGCTTTTCTGGTGGAGAACGCCTTCTTTCCTTTTTTCAATGATGATGATGATGATGATGATGATAGTGGTGGTGGAGATAGTGTCGTGGTGGTGAAGCTTGATATTTAGATACCAGGTGAGCTTCGATATTAAAGATTCTTTGGTAATACGTACATTGTTTACATCTACAAAGACAAACTTTGTCACGAAGTCCTGTTGTAGGTTAGTGACAAGTAAATTTTTTTATTTGGAGTAATTTTTGACCAGAACCGAACTCATTACTGTAGGCACTTTTTGCAATTTTTTTTTTTACTTTGTCCTCTGATGGATGGATGGATGGATGGATGGATGGATGGATGGATGGATGGATGGATGGATCCATCTCATCATGAAAATGTGAAATATGAACATAGCTTTCATTAAAAAAAAGTTCGGTTTTTGTTCCGTAATTATATAAATATTTTTGTAAGTTTTAGAACAAGCAGAGTGGAAGTCTTGCAATAGAGATTGTCTTGCCAACATAAAACGATTTACACACTGCGCTGTGTGACTCATGCAACGTGCTTATTTGTAATGAGTTAAACTTTAAGATAGAATTCTAGTTTTTAGAAACTTTAGAGATAATAATATATAGAACAAAACTGTTCAAGTTTAAACAGTATTATATTTACTAGGGTGAATGGGTCGACATGTACATTCCGGACAAATTAATTGAAATATTTTGTGTCTCTGAGCAAATGAGCCATTGAGCTCCATGGTTTCCCGTGACACACCAGATATATAAATCAAGGGAAGCAATCTGCGATAGACCCACTGATCTTGAAAGTCGACTACACAGAGAAAAGGATGCGGTTTTATAGTGGAATCAAAACATCTGAAATCAAATATTCTTCATTTCTTCATTTTCTCATTTCAACGTTTCGATCAATTTTGCATTATATTTCCACATTATAACATTCACCTGGAAAGGGGTGGATAAAAAAAAAAAAATTAAAAAACGAAGGCAGAAGTTGTAAACTTGCTGGAAGCGAAAGAAGGATTCTCAACTAGACAACAACGGGGACACTTAGTAGAACAACTCTTTGCTGGCTTCTGGAATGGAAAACAGCACGTATGGAGCTGTCCGGAGTGCAATGATATTGTTTCCGGAAACGAGTATCAAGAAACGCCATCTCGTGAGCTCGGATTTCTGAGCCAGTTTCCAAAACATGCGAGTTCGTGAGGTGTTACAGTAAATAAAATTACCATTTATGAAGGACGAGCGGCAGCTTCTTTTCAGGTATTTCTTTGATGTGTTTGGACACTTCATATGGGAGTTCATCGTACCAGTATTCAACATCTGTGGACAGAGCAAAAAAAGAACGAGTATCAGTAACTAATACTCAACACCCGTAGAAAGATCAAGGTAAGAACGAGTATCAGTAACTAATACTTAACACCCGTAGAAAGATCAAGGTAAGAAAGAGTATCAGTAACTAATACTCAACACCTGAAAGAGTGAAGTATTAGTGAGGAATACTCGCTGTGTGTAGAGAGAGAGCAAAGACAGAAAAAGGTGTCAGCGACATCTCTGATCTTAGCACTTGCATTCAACTGCACCATGTCCTAGTACTGAAATTATGTCTATGGCAATAGCGGACTGTTATATTAGTCTACTTCTTTCACAACACTTTGTAAGCGTAAACATCATCAGACGAAACTAGACCCAAGTTTTATTCCAAAACATTTTGCACGTTTAACTAGTTTCTCAGTGCAGACCTACGTTACTATGTCTATTACAATATGTGCATAGAGCTCATCCTGTCTACACTGCTTAATCGCAATTCTGATAATCGAGACTTATGCTTAATTGCGACGCTTTCTACATAGCAAGGTGTTCTATTTCTATGTAAACGTCACTGGAAAATCGTAACTGCTTTTCATCGCAACAAAATTTTTATGTGCTCTCGAGGAGGTGAGATTAAGCGAAGCTGACAAAACGCAACATTGCCCGACTGTGAACCAGTTCTGGATCATCTGCTGTCTCATAATGTAGAACTTTCGAATTAAATGGTCTCCTCTCTTCCTTAGCATGCATCAACTCTTGCACTAACACCCCCCCCCCCNCCCCCCCCCTTCCCCTCCACTCCTGACATGTCTCACGGCCTTCTTTTTGCCCGCGACCCCCCTGTTTGGCACCACCTGGCCCTTCCCCTCCTTTCTTCTGAAAGCAACGCTTCACACATGTGAGAGAGTAGGCCCAACCATCGCCGTTCTCTCAAACCTTGGACAACAGGACATATCTTGCGGCCAAGCAAAATTTGACTCAAGTCGCGTTTTGGTTACATTAAAATATAGGCATGCACTATGGTTAGAGTAACCATATTTCGACCTGGCTTTATTCTGACCCAATATATGGTTGCTTGAATTGGCGGGGAGTCATCTTTGAGAATACAGTATCTCGATTGAAGAGCAAGGTTATACTATTGTAATTCAACTAATAATGCCTCACAAAAACTCAAAGTGTATGAGCGATTTATTGATCATTTACCCTTTAGATCAACGCTTTGGTTATAGGGCATGGTTTCACTCTCAGTCTCTGCAACAAACAAAAGTACTTAGCAACGTAAACTTCATTTTGACCGGTTGCAAGACAAATGTATGCTTCAACCTAGTAATAAAGCTATGGGGATACATTCATTTCTGTCTGTCCCTGCGGAAAATTGCTCTTCAAACTTCCAAGACTTGCACACACAAAAAAAAAAAAATTACTACTTTGCATGCAAAAAAGTGGTAAAATTTGCACCAAAATTAGCAAAAATAGTTTCGTTACTTTGCTATATTTATCACAACATCATTATTATTGTTTACCTCGGTACAACTGCAAAACTGTAGATATGGAACACATCTGCTGTGTTCCTAGAAAGGCAATATTGTGACTGTGGCATAAAAAAATGCTGTGTTCAGCCAAAATTGGCAAAATTTGCACCGAATTTGAGGAAATGTCTAAATTTGCGACAATTTGTGAAATTGCAGCGAAGCCTCAAAAATGCAGAAATCTGCAATAATTTGCGCCCGCAACTTCCTGGGGAGACAGGTCTCTTCGTTCCACTACAACAGAGCCACCTACAACCATGAAATCCAACAATGCCCAGTTACGTAGCAGCTATAGTTTTCCTATTCAGAGAGACTTCGTTTTTATAAACTTTATTCAAAAAAACTTCGTGTAACTGCCAGTTATTGTTTTGGATTTGCTGAACTAGAACAGTTGCGTTACTTCCCTTGGTCAGAGTTCATGGGTTAAAGGTCGCGCCACGCTTACGTTGGTTTCAGTGTTAAGTCCAGTCTCAAAAATTGGCTATTCCGGCAAACAAAGTCCATTCGAGTAGTAGCAAACGATCCAGGGGGTCCAGTAAATTTTGTAATGAACGTGTGTGAGATTGTGTAAGCCTGTAAAAGAGAGACGAACTTGCAGGACCATCGAACAGACCCTGATGTACAAACCTTCTTTGGAATGCTTGGAATCAGAAGCTTCCGGGCTCACTTCCTTTTGTGGCCCTGATTTCCTCCCTTCCTCTGACATCCGTATGATTGGCTCTCTCTCTTGGTCAGATATTTCAGTGTCTCCTGGGGTGGATGTGCGACCAACTCTGGGAGAAGGTGACGGCGAATTTCGTGGCATGGGTTCTTTGAGTGACCTCAGTTTGGAGGCCGATGTCGTTTCACCAGTGTCTGGAGGTTTGCGGTATGGTGCCAGCGAAGTCCGGGGCGTGCTTTCCTGTGGTGATCTGGTTTTCCCTGGCGGTGTGGGCTGGCCCATGGATGTATATTCGCCCCAGTCAGCAGGAGGGTTTGGTGTGGACTCCTGAGGAGGCGTGGCTTCCTCGGCAGCCGCAGTTTCGTCAGGGGGCGCTTTTTTTAAATTTAGTCACGCGGGTGTTCCTGCTTGTTATCAGATTAGTACAGAAGCTAAAGGCAGGAAGCTGGTGGTGGAGTAATCTCTCTATACGCCGTGAGATACAGAATTCAGCACATGAAGGAATGCGAAAGGGCGTTCCGGGAATCCCAAACCAAAACATCCTGAATCAAAGTGCCCATGTCTAGATGTTGTAAAGAGAGAAGAGTTTAACATGAGGATCTCTTTCCGTCTTTTTTTTTTTCTCTTTTAGAAAGGCCCCTGTTTTGAAAAGCTCACAATTGCTACAGCAGGTACAGCTTTGGTAAACTACCACTAGTTTATAACGCAAGATAAACTAGATTCACACTTGATCTAAATAACATGAAGGAATCATCATTAAGCGTACAGTAATTGTTCTCCACAAAACAGAAAACTGGCTCTGTTTTTAAGGAAGTTGTTGAAAAACAGACTTTCCAAACGAAAGAGGCTGCGGTCTGTGTGACTCTGACGGGCCAACCACCATCATTGCGAAGCAGAGGCTCTGTCGCGAGTCATGGATCTCTCCTGAACAGACCCGCCATGTCTTTCTGCACCGGAAGTTAGCACTGATGAACGCGCCAAGCACCTTCGTTATGGGTATTTCCAATTTCTGTGTATTATAATGGTGTTGTCCACAACATAGGAGGTCCCTCAGCCACTAAGAGACTGTGTACATACAGTTTACTCTGATAGAGCTGAATGACCGGGTTGAAAACTAAATATTGGCAACACATCACCAGTACTTTCTTCGGGCAATCTATGACCATTACCTGTTCACACTTTAACCCATATAATAATAATATTAATAATAATAATAAGGCCAGTAATGACCAATCGTTTGACTATTTTTTTAAAATAAATCCATTATACATTTTTCAAACAGTTTTGTGTCATACCTGGGCAAAATCATATTTAGGATCAATATTAATAATAATAATGCAGTTTTTAAGTCTCGTATCCAGGCTAATGTCCGCTCACTCGACTTCACACTTTCATTACCCCAGCAGGCCTGATAAGTCTAGGATTTCCTCAGCTCCCTGGGGTACAGACAGTGCCGCTGCCATTTACAGGCTCTGATCACTAGCATTCTGACAATATCTTCCACTGCCCGTAGCCAGGTACCCATTTTACAGATGGATAGACTGAGGCAAATGTGAATGAAATGCTTTCCCAAGGCACTTACAACATGACCGTGGTCGGGAATCGAACCCACGACCTTTAGATCTTGAATCCAATGCCTTAACCGTTCGGCCACGCTGCTCCATGTTCAACCATGCTCCTCCACATCTTATCACAGACTAAGCTTTGGTTCTAAACCAACTTAATACTCTAAAGTACAAGGCATTATTCCCCACCTAACCCATCCATGTCTCACTTTCTGTTTAACACAAAATAATGGAACCTCGATAATAAATATTCATTCTGTCCCCTCAAAAAATTGTGGTCGCAAATTATCACAAATTTCCGCGTTTTTGAGGCTTTGTTGCAATTTTTGCAAATGTTCGCAAATTTAGGCATAATCTGCAAATGTGGTGCAAATTTTGCCGATTTTGGCCAAATAGTGCACTTTTCTGCCAGTGTTGCAATACTGCCTGAACAGGAACAAAGAAAATGTGTTCCATTTCTACATTTTTTTGGACATTTCAGTAGTAAACAGTACGAAGTGGTGGTAAATATAACAAAGTTACGAAGCTATTTTTGCAAATTTTGGTTAATTTTTACCACTTTTGCATGCACATTTTGCAATTCTCGGTGCAACTTTTGGGGGTTTGAAAAATCTCTACGTCTGTCTGTAAGCTGTCCACATCAACAATTTCCAGTACTCTGCACCCCATCCAACTTGCTAGTCCACCAAGAAGTTTCTGTCTCTTCCTCTGCTGGGAGGTTTTCCGTTTATTACCAAGTTCTCTGGCCAGTGTCTGTGATATTGTTGTTACAGGTAAATCTCCTCTATTTTGCATTTCAGCTATGAGCTGCCGTGTATCTCTTTCAGGCTGGCATCACACACAGAAAGTGGTAATGTAAGCCGAAAGTCATCCTAGTAATGAAAACACTGAGGCAAATGAAGACACATCGAGAAAATAGTCCGTAAGCTGTCTAGTGCAGTTTAACAAGTTCAAACTAAAATACCCTTTCACACACACAGTATACACACAAAGCCCAGATTCTTAGCTGTTAGTACTGTTAGCCATCAGCCCAGCGCAAAAAAACAAACGGAAAGTTACTAGTCATGCTGTATTTCATCAATTTTAACCAAGCCACAAGTCTTGAAAAGAACTTTGCTCAGTATTGTTAAAGACAATGTCATGACATTTTGCTAGTGGCAAATGACTTCAGGCGTGCAACTAATGCCTTCAGAGCTTTGTACAAAGGCTTGATGGTAATCCAATACAGTAGATCTAGTTACTAATCTTTTCATGGCTTTTGACCAGAAACTTTAGGCTAATGCCTTTCACTATGTGATACAGGCCTGAAACATTAACCTTCCCTATCTGGCAGCCCAACAATAAATTATAAATTACTGCGTGAATCATTACAATACTGTACTTTGTCCACTGATGGAACAGTGATAATGTTGATAAAAGCAAACACAAGAACACCAAATTTGTGTCAATACTTTTGTAAATTTAATCATTGATCATAAATCTGTACAAGGACATGTCACTCCTGTGATGTCGGGAGAATTTCTGGGTAGTTTGTGATTCAATATCGGTACCAAGCACAGCCACTCCTCGGCAGCTTGCCTGGTTCTGTACAATACACCAGTCATTTCAGTAATTTGTTCACAAACACACACGAAAGAGAGAGGGAGAAAGAGAGTGAGTGACAGAAAGAAAGACAGCGAGAGAGAGAGAGAGAGAGAGAGAGAGAGAGAGAGAGAGAGAGAGAGTCAGTGAGCTAGAAGAACATACAAATGATAAGAGTACAGTGTGCTGATAATCTACCGACCCTATATGTGGAGCATGGCCTGGTGGCCCATAGCAAATTCAGTCGAGATTAAGATAACTTTACACTGTTCTGTACTATGGAGGATGACCAAACATATATCCATGTTTAATTTTAATACAGGGCCCTCACAAGATCCAATTACAGTACATGTATTACCATCAGCTGGGAAAGCCTGCGTGCCTTCTCTACTGAGTTCTTGAATGGAGATGATCCATGCCTCAGTTTCAAAATCTAGGCAAATCTTTTTCTTGGAAATACTGACAGAGTTCTGCGAAATGTTGATTAAAAATAGCACTGAGGTCTTTCTCGCACAGATTTTGTTGGTTCCAGAGCATGGTATGACACACCACCTCCATATCTAACACTGATTCGTGTATAATTGAGACTCAAGTCAATCTATCACATGGATGTTTTAGAACATAATGCAAAACAAGATTCTAGACCAAATAAAATTCATGTACTTAGAATAACATAATCATAACTTGGTTTTGCAATTTAAAAAAATTATAAAGAAAAAAAAAAGTTTTTATAATTCTTCAATCATGGCTATTTAACTCAGGAAACCATAAATGAAATACACTCCATAATGCTTATTACAACATCTATGAGACCTGCTAAATCAATTTGTATTCATGCATACATCAAGCTATCTATGATAGAAAAACATAAGGACTGCCCACCTCTTATCTAGTTCACAGCATGGGATCCAAGATCATGCATTATGAAGGACTCAGCTGTGGTTGGTTAATAATGTAGAACAAGCCTTTGTCTGGCCTTAGATTTAGGAGGACAGTGTAGGGGTCACCTGCATGCAGGCTGATTTATTGCAAATGAGAGAAAGTATGCTTTAATCTGAAAAAAAATGGTGCGGAAGGGGATTCAGAAATGCTTTGAGACAGACGCGTCTCTCAAAGAAAAAGATGTTGAAAAAAAAATAGATATAAGAAGAGTTTAGGATTTATTTATTGTAGTATCTCCATTTTTGTACTGAGCACAGCATAATATACTTGTTTGAGGGTATAGTTCCTTATGTCTGTAATGCTCTGTGTTCACACTGAGTCAACCTGTAAAAATGATGTACATTAGATCTAATTTGCAGGATATACAGTAGTACATACTGCTCCTCTCCTCATGCTGAGAAACAGTCATGTCACCAGTCAATGCATGAAATAATTGACAAAGACTTCAGGTAAAGATTTAGCGACCTGATATGGCTAATAGCTGAGAGTTAACAAACTGCCATGCTCATTCCACATTTGCCTGTATCACTTATATTTTTAACAACTGGATGAAGAAGGAGAGAGAATGTTGTTCCATTCAAATATCTGTAATTTTTAATGATGAACACAACTGCCTCACTGCTCTGACTATGGCAAGAAGTTCAGCAAATTAAATTTCTTGATTTCAAATCTTCTAAGGCAAATGTGGAATAAGTGAGATGAAATGTGATTGTATGGCTGTCTTCTGTTGAGAACTCAATACTGGCTCTGTCAAATACCTGACACAAAACATAAGCACTACCTCATGATATTCGACAAACTTTACCATAATATGGTCATAAGAAAGTATCAAAGATCATTAAAATTCAATACCAATTCACAGCAAACACACCCCATCCTCTCTTTCTCTTTCTTTTCAAATCCATGAGAACAGCGTCCAGCCACCCTGAGTCTCAAAGTGGACAGACATCAACAGTCAGGGACAGAGTGCCAGGACTCACAAACACTTTCTCCTCCCTTCCATACAAAGACTCTTTCCCTCCCTTCCATCACTTTCACTACTCAAACATTTAGAACATCACAAGACTATTTCAGGAAATGCAATGGTCCATTCATCAAGGTTACAAACTCTTTTCCTTCACTCCCTCTCCCCTTTCCAACATTCATCCTCTGTGTCAAAATGAAAAATGCCCCTTCGAGTAAACACTCCTAAATCCACAACTGCTGGCATCTGTTAATAAATGACAGATGGAAGCTACACTCTAACACTATTATTACAAAACCCCATTATGTGAAATTAGCACTACTGACAAATATCTAATTGACTCCTGGTATTTTCTTCTTATTATATAAAAATGCCTATGACAATGCAGTCTAGCATCACTCCAATCAACAAAGATTGCAAAGAATTATTATTATTATTACAAAGAATTCTATTGTTCTCCACCTCCCCATTTATCAGACTAAACTGTAGATTGTTTCAATGACTACAACCTTAGTGGAAGGAAAGCTAAAGTTTACACGTCCAACAGAAGTGTCTGGAGTTGATGGACCATAATTGATGTCATGTTTTTACCGTCAGCCTCTGCTAAGTGCTAGTCACGTACAAATCAAATCAAATACCTATCATCAAAATCCTCCTTCCTACTTGCATGGTAACATTACAATACCCTCTCTTCACGGAAATGGTTATCTCTGTGTGCTCCTGATCATTCTCAAAGAAAAAGTGCTTAAACAGACATGCAAATCTACCTTCAATATATATAAAAATTTACCAGGTCCTGTGAATTTTGTAATAAGTGTGTTTGAGTGTTGTATCTCGTGACACATTTCTTCATGTATCCTTCACACTCACACAGTAACACAACACAACATAATAAACAGACTTGGTGTCTTAGTCCTCCCAGTCCATTCCGCATGAAATGCCATCTCCATGAGGCCTAGTGCAGCAAATCATCAGCCGTAATGACAGTCAGTGTAAGTACATAATCTCTGTCTTTGTCTGAACTCAACATACAGCATGATACAGGGATGCCACTCAATTCCCTTAACATTCTGTGAACTCCATGCTGTTTCACATAGTCTTGAGCATATGTCATTATAAGCAGTGATTTACACAGCACAGGCTAGTTCTTAATGAAATATATCTGTAGGCCTATGTGCATATAATACATAACCAGACTAGAGCTATTTTTATTTTCTTCTAAACACAGGATGAGAATGTCAAGGCAAAAAGAAAACAAGAAACAAAACAAGGATTATTTTGTTATTTCAGTTTTTCTATGCAAGCTGTCTCTTAGATATCAGACAGTAAGCTCTGAAACATACCAACATTCTCCGATTTCAGAGACTACTATGACCAGTGGCACCCCAGATTGTACAGAGCATGCTGATGAATACTGTCAATTCCACATGAAAGCTGTTTAAAGAAAAACGGATTGTGTGCAGCCTTTTCTCAGGAGGGCAGCAGTAGATGACACATTTCCTGATACCCTGTCAACAAACAGGTCTCTACTTATAACTGTTTCACCACTCCCCTCTATTTGCTACTCTCTTGAGATGTGCTGCTTTTAAAATTAATTTTTGATTTCTGAACATTTTTGACATCTAGCATCCCTGTTTTCTTGGCATCAAGGGATATTACCCCTCATAAAATTGCCACATGCTTAATTATCTCAACCTGCACATAAATTTGGGATACTGTCAACCGAAGTGATCCAAAGTCTGAAACAAATGATGACAAATTTTGCAACTGATCTAATATGTGGAATACGATATTAAACGTCAATGACAACCACACAAGACCATTAGGATAAAAGCTTCACAGATGTGGCATCTTCCACGAAATTTCCTCTGTTCATCTTCACATCTTTGGTCCTCATGCATCCAGCTGCACACTGTGTCTTGGTCGCATACGTCAGGCATCTCACCTAAATCATCGTCACTGCCTAAGTCAGTAATGTTGTAGTGGTAGAATAATAAATTAAGGAGCTTGCTAAAGGAAGTAATCTGGCTGCGGCTTTTTTGATGGGATGCCTCTGGATTCCTGTTGGACATAAGAAAGTACATTGTCATGCTCAGTGCACATTGACTTGATACATTTTTAGAGGTCATTTAGACATTTAGCACTCTCAACCTGTTGCTAAATTGTTGCTCAAAACTAAAACAAAAAGGTAAATGAGGTTTAGCTTGTAAAATTGGGATATAAAAATGTGTGAATAGTGAGATCAAAACCCGTCATGAAAGAAACAATTAAAGAATTTAATCAAATAAATCAAGAATAAAAATCTTATGTTATAATGTCCCCATTAGGACCGCCCTCTCCCCCTATATATATTGATCGTTTTTATTCACTTTAACAGCCCCTGAAGAAGACCTGCTGGTCGAAAGTCTTGGGGACTGTAACATAAGATTTTTATTCTTGATTTATTTAATTAAATTCTTTAATTGTTTCTTTCATGACGGGTTTTGATCTCACCGTTCACGCATTTATTACTGCCCATCCACAGTCTCCACACTTTTTTGCATTATAAAAATGTGTCAAAACTCTAAATTTGTTTTCACAGAAAAAAGAAGATGAATGGAAGATAATACGTAGTAAAACAAACAACTCAAATCAGCAAAAAAAAAAAAAAAAATGCAGNAAAAAAAATGATGCAGGCAAATGTGGAATAACTATGATGAGATGTAAAAACACTTTTTGCTGTTTGTACCGGATGGCACCAAAACTTCACTGAATTCAAAGTCCAATAACCTCAACTGGAATAAAACTTTAATAAGAGAAGGTACAGCCGTTTCCTTGTAGATTAATGGCATTTCTATGGTGCACATTGCTCTTTAGCAATTCAGAACATTTCCCATGCAAAATTGTGCATCAAGAGTCCAAACAGCGCATTATTTTCTGTCGTAGATGGCGACTTTTGGAAATGGTTTTCTAAAAATATAGTGCTTACTTTACTATCCAATTTCACACATACATCTAAGACCCATTAATGCATATCAATATAGTGAGTTTATACCGTTCAGCCCTTTTATATCAACTTGCTCATTATTCACAACATCTCCCTGAGTAACCAGCCACTAGAACCCACTATATATTGATGGTATACAATGTGAAAGACCTGCACCTATTCTACCTTGGTATCAGCTTACAATGCTCAACTGGATGCTGGATTGCAAAAAAAAAAAAATCGTATTCACAATATCTGGATCTTTCACATTATTTTTCAGGAAATTTTACCATACTATGGCAGTAGCTTGTCCCCTCAACGCCCATTTAGTATAATTCTAAGATTCTCCCAAATTGTACAAGGGTTAGTGCTAAGGGCAGGGTTGGGAAGTGGAAGCACCCTTGAACAGCATCAACGGATCCTATTTCTAACTCTGCTCCCGACCTAAAGAACACTCTTAACCAGGTGCACTTTTGGAGAATTCCAGCATTATACCAAACAGACATGCTAGAGTTTTAAACAGGAGTGACAAGCTTTGGAGACAATTTTCCTCTGATGAGGTTCTCTACAACTGATATCATTACGTGTATGAGGTGGAACTTGGGTTCGCACCGCACTCACTGATTCTGTGTGAGTGTACACAGTGAGAAACTAAATGCCTAGCGTACAATCATCATTTTGGAAGTGCATTTCAAAAAACAAGAGTTTAGCCTATGCAGGACAAACATAATTGAGACTAAGAGTCAGTGGATAAGAGAAGAGACATGATATCATTTAAACCGACTCATAAACATGTGTCTAACTCACCCCATGATTGTAGTAGCGACAAGTGTATGATATTATTAATATGTCACAGTTTGGGTTTATTGATAGGATGAAAGCCTCAGCTTTCGGAAAGTGGATAATTTCAAGTGTGCCAATATGTGGCCGTTCAAAAACTGCATTTAGGCAAAGTAAAAATGTGTATATATGCATTTTTTCTGTGTGAGTGCCAACCCTGTTGAGCAATAAGAATTAAGTTCATCTTACCTGCGGTGCTGCTTCGAATATAGTGAAGTCTCTCTTCAAGTTTTCATCCAGTTCCAAGATAGCCGCTACATTACCACATCTGTAAAAAAAAATGGGACATTGACAAATGTGAATACTTAAAAATAAAAAAAAAACCCAGTATTTAGAACCCACTTAAAGCTGCGATAAAAAGTAATTTAAATGTTTGTTAAAATATATAATATGAACATTTTCTCAGGAAACTCATATTTCTTCAAGCTAAGAACAATGCAAAAACGGGTTCAAAAGTGTAAGAGGAAGAGCACTGCTTAGCAGCTATTCATAAATAAATATTGATGTATCCCTGTAAGAGTAACGGAGTGTATAAATGGATACTGTAGCAGGACTCTACTAGCAAATGTAAAAATAAATGTTTTGCTGTACACTAAATTGTCATTCCCCCTCCAGATGACTAAATCAGCAAAGCTTTGTTAAGGACGACAGAGAAATTCGTGGTTGGAAAGACGAAATGACATTTCCTGAGTTTTCAAGGCAAGCATATATTCCTAGCAAATTTCACCAAGCACGTCATTTAAATTTCACATTTTGCAGGTCTCAAATGACAAAACACCAGTGACAATGAAAATAATATCAAATGACAGAAAAGTGTCCAAACCAAACACTGCCATGTACCTGTAGCAATAGTTGGGTGCTGACCACACTGTAAGCACCATTTCCCCAAAATGCCACTTGTAGCCCTCCATGACCAGCTGGTGAGCTCGGCAGATCAAATCCACCTCATTTTCTTGGCAGAAAGAGTTGACCACATCGCTGCCAAACAGATAACCTGCCCCTCGTGGACTCACACCCCAACCTTGCATATCTGGAAGAGAGAGAGAGAGAGGAAAGAGTGAACTCTTTGATTATATACATTATCTAAAGGTGGTGGGACTGAACCATTCTGCAGTGTTCTCAAATTCGGCACACACATCCGCATGAAATTTGGCAGGCGCAATCATATTTTTCTTCAGGTTTGTAACTGCACTTGAAGGTTTTTAACCCAAAATTGTCACGTTTTCACTTGGCATTTGTAATTAATTAGCTAAAAGCTGAGGCCACGTTTTCACCTCACATGATGTGCCCAGCAAATTTTGGTTTTGGCTGGCTGATAAAAATAAATGAGGTTAGGATGGTGAAGAAACACACAGTGCATTAGAAACTAAGTCTGCATTGTGAACATAGAATGGATAGGAAAAAGATGGTAAGAAAAGTTTACAATTTCAAAGAAGTGAGCAGGTCACTGACCGACTTAAAGCAGCCTAAGTGACGGGTAAGTCCTGTAATGTGTGCATAAACAAATATAGAGAAGCTGCGCCCCAAGAAAATGCCCTAATGCACATCCCAAACCAAACCAAACAACAAACCCCGGTTAAGGACTAGGGTACTACTCTTGTTTAATAAAACTGTGGTTTACATTGTGGGGTCCTTGGTTGACACATTTTACATTTATTTCCACACTTGGCTCAGCTGTGTATGATTATCTGGCTTTCATACCAAGGGAACCTCTGACAACTAACAATGACTTTATTATCGATTTGGTTTGCAATAATGTAGTAATGTCACATGTATTACATATATATGCAGAGCTGAAAAACGTGTTATCATGAATGAAATGAATGACACTGAACATCCTCTCAAGGAAAACAAAAAAAGTAGATTATATTTTTTTTTTTAGCATTTGATCTGACATGTGGCCCATTTTTAACAAGAGTCACTAAATGTAATGTAACCTCACCATCTCAACTTCCCTATGGACCGACTTGAATATCTGTAATCATGTACAGAGATACAATGGAACCTCGATATTAAGTACTCAATTAATAAGTAATACCCTCTTATGTAGTTTAACTGTCACAAACTCAGATTCATTATTATTTTATTATTTCATTATTCAGGTGGACCTCAATATTAAGTTTACCTAAATAATAAATATACTTTTTCCATACACAAAGCACACTTTATTTAAAGGTTCTACTGTGAAGTTTAATGGACAGGAGTTTTGTAATGAGATCGCAGGGAAGTTCAGATCATGCGGTTCTACTCTAGATGGGTTCTCTTGATGTGGCTTTCAAATGTAAGTGCAGGATTAACTGACTCACCCTCTGGGTCTGACCACAGCAAGTCACACATGGGCCCATCATGCGGTACCTCCTGCTTCCTGTCTATCTGCCGGATCTGGTCCAATGATGTGATGGATGGCGAGAGACCACCGTGCACACAGAAAATCTGAGGGAGGTTAAATGAGACGTGATTTCATATGATGTGCGAGTAAGATGATAAAATAACATGGCTAGAGAAGTGACATATGTTTTCACACGATGCATGAATATGACGACAAAATGGTGTGGTTAGAAATGTGATATATTTTCACAAGTATGACTATGTTGACAAAGTGATAAGACTGAAGAAATGTAAAATGTTTTCATATGTCTAGTAGGTATCATGACATAGGAATGTGACTGGAGAGGTGACATATCATCAGATGAAGTGTAATTAAGATGACAAAATAATGTGACAGGAGAAGTGATAATAATATGTATTTTCACATGATGTGTGAATATCATGACAAAATGGTATGACTGGAGAAGTGGCATTATATGTTTCCACATGATGTGTAAAATTAGTGACAGAGAGCTGTAACTGGAGAAGTGATAGTGTTTTTACATGATATGTAAGTATTTCGGTAAGGAAAGTGACTGGAGAAGCAAGCAATTTATTTCCATGACCTCAGTTTAAGGTGAAAAAACGATATGATTAATGGATAAACAGTCCTCTATTTTCTACCACTAAGAACAAGTAGTCAGCTGGACAGCATTTAGCTCAGACAGACATTTCTTTTGCAACAATCGACACTTCTAGGGTTGGCTGTATTACAGCGTTAGAAATATACTAGATAGTATCACCCTATTTGGTCAGCTTAACAGCCAAGACAGAGGCCTGTGCTTGGTTGAAACTGGATAATGACTGTAGTGGATGAACTTATAGTCACATCATTAAGTTCATCCTCAACAGAACACTGTTTGCAAAGTTTAAGTACCAGTCAAAGTTGGGAAAAGGTGTGAATTTAATCTCACTCGATGTTCAGCAGCAGTCCCCTGGGATTTATGATATTAGGATCTTAACCATAAATACTTTCGACTTGCTGATCAGAGACATGTGGTGAAGTACTGTTAACAGTTCCTTTAATTATTCTAGAAGCACAGCCCACACAAGAGAGAGATAGGATCACTTTTACAGCTTGCCAGCCTCACCTTTCCATCTACAATTGCCGAAAGACTGAGATAGTCGAAGATCTCTGTACAGTAGCGCCACACAGTGATGGAACCATATTTGCGTAAACATTCATCATAAAAACCATACACTTGGGTAATTTGCCGACTCTCATGATTGCCTCTGATAAGAGTGATGCGATCTGGGTAGCGAACCTATGGAAAAAGAAATTCATAGATGTTAATCAAGGGTTCAGGTCAGTGCAAGCATGATAAAGAATGGAACAATACTGATATACTCCGGTACCAATACCCATTGCAGCCCCATCATGCAAAAACATTCCATTATAACAAGGAATTTCCTCTCACAGGTTATTACTTTATTTTAAATTTAGCCCTCCTAATCTTTGTCAGACAAATCCACATGCAAACAAAAATTGTTCACTGCTTAAAAATGTGTGTAAGGGACACTAACCCTCAAGGGAAATGCAAATGCTGCTATTTCTGGTTACAATCTTCATTATTTGGACAATACTGATTGTAGCAATTTGTCTATCAAAAAAAAAAAAAAAAAAGAAATACTGACAACTATGTTTTAACAGCATTTCTGTAATGTCATTCTGGATACTCTATAATTATGCCCTCATACCCATACGAGAAATCAGTCACGCGGGACTCACAAAAAGTCATTTCCTATTTTTTGCAAAAATTAGAGCATCACACTTTAAAATAAAAAAAACTTCAAAAAAAAAAACCAACTTCAATAGTACTCCAACGAAAAAGGTAAAAGATTGACAGAGCTTGACTCTCATACTGGCTGTGACATCAAGACATCTTGCTCACCTTTAATGCTAAAAGTAAGAGAAATGTTTCCACACTGTAGAAGCCTCTGTCGACAAAGTCACCCATGAATAAATAATTTGTCTCCGGTACTTTTCCACCAACTTTGAACAGTTCTTTCAAGTCATAGAACTGGCCATGAATATCACCACAAACCTGCAGACAACAAAAAAGTGTAAATCAGGTACTACTATTCAACAATTCTGCTTCCATTTTCAAAAGACACCATCATAAAGAAAACAGAAGGGCCCATTCATGGTGCCAAAACAAGATAAATGATTATAAAATCCTAGAATGTCTCTTATGACCATGGACAAGAGATCATTTTCTTCCATGGTCCAAAAATGTGTAACCCTTTTCTTGAACTGGTAATTAAGTTGCACTTTGGGGATATTGTGTTATACAAGGGGAGCCTTGAGTTATGTAGGTAACTGAAAAGCTCCTTTAAAAGATCTTGAATTTGAGATCAAAATCATTGTCTTGACTGCATTGAGGTTGAGATGGTGGCAATAATGACGATTGGGAAAGTAACTTTTGAGTTGAGCAAAAGGCTAACAAACTTTCAAGCAATTTTGTGGTGTTCACTATTTCTCACCTTAGACTAGGCATTTCAAGCTACTACATGCTTGAAATTTGGCATACTTAGTATTAAGGATGGACTTTACATAATTCAGGCCTAATTTGAAAGATGATAAAAAGAAAAAAGAAAAGAAGTACACAGATATTAAAGATTACGTAATGTTTATAAAAATAATCTTTTCCATAAACTTTGCGAAAAATCATCAAATTTAACACATTATTTAGAAATCCAATACAACTATTAGATACCATAGTTAATGGATATCACAGAATCTCAACTTTGATCATGAATACCCCTTTCGACTTAAATTATTGAAATCTCCATTCTACCCCTCAGACTTAATTATCACTAATATCAGTTTAAAAAAATGGGCCATAAAGATGAAACTCTCTTCCTTTGCTGTCTATCACTATCAGCATTCAGAATGATGAACTAGAGGTTTTTATACACCAAGCTTGCCCATGCAGATATTTTAAGCCATGGATATCCAGAATGCCAAGTGCCTTTCATAAAATTCTCTGAACTTTCTGCAGAGATGAGAGCCTCTAGTCTGAAAATGTCATTATTACCAGTAATTTACACAGCACAAAGATGGTTCTTACGTAATGAATTTGTGTGTGCATGAATGCATTATATCATATAATGATCTTCTTTGTTTCCATAACATAGAGAAGACAATGTCCAAGGCAAACAAGAGATTGGAAGAAAAATAGCAAAGATCTGATTTTTCTGTGCATACTGTTTTTCAGAGTGATATCAACCAACAGTGACTGGAAGACATCAACATTCTCTGATTTCAGAGAACTCTCCGAAGAGTGTCACTCCTGGATATGAGTATGTCTGTGGATGTGTGCAACATCATACTGTATTTGCAAATTTTCATTGTATAAAACGCTGAGAGCATGGAATTCTGCAGGGTTGAGCCCTGTGAATTGTTATTTATCAAATGGAATGACACAATCTTGAACCTTGCTTTCTCAAACACCTGATCTGCTCACTGCAAAGTTCCGGCCCAAATGCACTGTTTTTTTGAAGATAAAAATCCAAATTCCTATTACTTCTTGCTCATACTTACAGTGACTGGGGCATCCACAGCCTGCACATTTCCTTCCTCCACCAGTATTTCTCTTGCTTTCGCACACAGTGCTTTCACTTCACTTTCCTTGATAATTTCACACCTCTGTAGCTGCTCTATTTGCCTGCAATATTCATTGGTGAGTTCAGGAATGTTACAAACTGGCACTCACTACAATGGTGAATCAAAAAGTCCGTGAAACATGTACATTTTGACAAAGTGAATACATCAGTCATTTCAGTGTCTTCAAGGATGTTCCTTATGACACTAGCAAAACTGCACTATGATACAGATTCACTTTGGCAAATGACGGGATTATACATTATGCACTTAAAAGTGCCTATTTTCAGAAAATTGAGTTCCTTCATTGTTTTCAGAAGAAACTGTTTCATGCAGGTGTTCCTTCAATTATTATTATATTAAAAGTGATAAACATCAAATGGAGTCAAGCAAGTTGAAATTATAAGCATGAGGAAAAGTGTAATTGCAACAACCAAAAGACTTGCAAATGCTACTTGCAGGGTGTGAATTTGTGCAGATCCTGGAAAATCCCATCCCTGCCTAAATTTAGAATCCTGTTATTTTCAAAAGAAAAACTGTATCAGCAAAATTTGGTAAGTACAAGACTTTCATGTATTAACTTTGTCAAAATTCACATCTATTCTGCGTGAGGCACAAACTTTTTGATCCACCCTCATAGTCATATCAACCTTCTTCAATCATGATGTAATATCTGATATGTTCACTTAGCTTGTGCACAGGCCAGTCACATCACCCTTTTTTATATTCTTTAACATAAATTCAGCACTTAACATCAGTGCTGAAGAATTATTATTTCATTATATCCTTTGAGCTTTTGTCCCCTCACTACGTAATTCCTTGGTTCTTCCTACAGGTTCCTGGCGATTTAGTGCTGCAGTCATTCATGAGGAGGAATAGACTTGAACTTTCCATGTTACGTTTTAATGACAGCACAATATGTTTATATAAAGTTATCTTTTTTAAACTGTCTTTCATCCCCCAACATGTTATGAACAAAAAAAACCAAAAACCCATCTGTTCTGTCTTATACTATGAGTTTCATAACAAATGTCTTTGAGCGTAATCTCTCCTTAGTTCACACCATATATCATAGGATGTATACTAGTCCACTTCTTGCAACCTGAAAAGCAAGAACTACAAAAAGTCGACAATAGCAGTAGATTGTAAACAAACTTCTCTTACCTGTCGAGATCACTCATGTCACTCATGGTGAATGTGTTTTCCCTGAAGAAAACAAAGGAAAAACTGTCAGTCATTTCCAGGTCTTTAAAGAAACAACAGGCTAGAACATAAAAATGCATCTTTCTTTTTTTTTCTTCTTTTTGTGTCAGTCAGATAATTAATCTAAGACTGGGCATATTTCCTTGATATGAAGAGGCTTTGCAGGCCTTTACCTACCATTACAGTCTAATATAGTATTTTAATTAAACGCTGCTGGTGTTTTCTCTAGGTCATGGGAGTTGTGGGAGAAATTCCCCCTCTTGTCATAAATTTGAGAGGGAACATAAACTTTTAGAGGGAATTTGGTCTTTGTCAAGTAATGCAAACTTTGGAGTGCTGGAAGGAAGAGGAGATAAGCATGCATTCAGCTTTTTTTTTCGGGGGGGATTTTGAAATTTAAAGGGGGCACTGTATCTAAAGAAAACACTGGTTTAGCAGGAGAGTTAACATTGAAATCCATTTTGAAAACAAAAAAAGTGGAACTAGAGTCTACGTCAACGAAAATCAGCCGGCACTATTTCTATCTAGGAGTCCAAGGGTGCTGAAAATACTTTATAGGTAAGCCGGCAGAAGGGTTTCTGAAGGTGTCTCACAGCTGATACAAGAAAAAATTGTTATGGTGAATGAGTGGAGAAATCGAACTCTGCTCCTCTCACATCGTAATCAATCCCTCACTGAACCTTTGAGCCAACGCACACAGTTATTAGTCTTACAGGTCTTACTTCCAGCTCAACAAACATCTTCAGAGATTCAATGCAGTGTTTTGGAAGGGATCAAAGAGTTAAGAACTTGGTTTCTTCAATTCTTGGTCATATATATAACATATANCCGCCTACGGGGGGCTGTGGAGTAGTCACAACACTGGAATATCGAAACCAGTATCGAATAACTAATAATAGTATAATAAAAATATATCGACTAAATCGGTGCTATTCGTAGGGAAGGCCGAAAAAAATTCACATTGGTGTTGACTTAGACTTATTGTTTTCAACTTATTTTAAGGTATGATGACCATGAAGTCATGAGACATGAATGGAAAGTCTGGCTTTCTCTAACAGCACTACTGTCTATGACTAAATGAACTGTACCATTATCCTTGCGGTGCTGTCCTTCGACATAGCCGAAAGTCTCTGAGCTACGCTTTGGCTAAGTCCCAGGCCTTCTTACTTGCATAGACTAGAATAAGACTGTCTAATAACAGCACCGATTCCATGACTTGTCTTAAACTAGACTAAATGAATGGTATCATCACCACTGACTAGTCTAGCTCCATAGCTTCAGCCCTGATTTTACGACTGGACGTCTACCAGTCTTGCAGTAGCAGATGAATCCAGTTCAGTTCCTGGCTTATGACCTCACATTTTACTCACAAATATCCTCATCTTTGGGATGTGCGTGTGAGATGTATTCGGAACTCCTTCCCTGACTAACACTGAGGCAATTAAACTGACTCACCAACTCACCAATAGTGCCTCCGGCCTCCGGCTTTGAGTAGTCGGAGGATTCTGCTAGACACTATAAGACAGAGGCCTTGTGGTACTTTTGGTAGCAATGAGAATGAATCAAATGAATGCCGTGTAAGTCCACTATGAATGACAAATTAAGACTTGTGAGAGATTCCCAAACCACAGGACTTTTTTAATTTACATGTTCCAAATACCGAACAGGATACTTTACCTGTGGGACCCTAGATTTCCCGATTTATTACTCTGAATCCCCGCAGTTCAAGTGACTGCGATCTATGACGCACCAATGGTAAAGCCTTCTCAGTCACCATCAAACAAGAAGAAACCTTACCTAATCTCGTTGTTTCTCGCAGGAAGTAGGAAGCCGTGCCATGTACGCCGCAACAGGAAAAAAAAAAAGCACAAGTTAAATTCAATTTCTATACTATTATGTGTCTGTCTCATTCTTATTTTGCATTGTTCATATTCTCTTCATACCAAACTCTTAAAATTTTCAATAGATATTGTTTTAAATGTTTGCAGATGTGGATAATATTACCAAAATTGATATATTATAAATTCTGTATTTGATATTAGTAATGCAACTTGGCATATCAATGACAAGGATTATTTTTGACGAAGTTTATTTTATTCAAAGACAATTATTCATTTCTTCAAATTTTGATATAAAATCGCGAATAAAGTAAAAAAATGACACGTATTTAAAAAATAAACTGTGAACTTGCTTCAGATATTAAATTCTAATCTCGTGTAACGAGACTTGGGTGGGCTTGGCACGGTTGTTTATAATCTGCTGGAATTTTGTGGATTGCAAAACACAACTGTGTTGGCCAATAAGATGGGTAATATACACACAACCGGTCCGAACGAAGCTTTGGTTATTTCAGGTAATGGATCTAGTTTACTTATTTACGGTGCACTTGTATTATGTTTGTATTTTCTGACGGTATGCATGTTTGCTTAAGTGGGCAGTCTGTCACTATTATTATGGATGGCACTGAGTTGACTGAGCTAGTCGTATCTCCCATGGTCATTTGGCCTTGGGTGCCGGTGCAGTCGTTACCACTGTTGTTACGTGACGCGGATGTGGTTATCACTCATGGCTGCAGATACAACTTTGCTTAAGTCTTTACCTTGTCTAGTACAGTGCAACTGTCATCCTGGAACCTACTGGTGGGGGGCTACTGCATGAACCCCTAGACCCAGTCCTAGTACTCCTAGTCTTAGAAGTTCCTTGACTTTTTTATAGTCTTTCTTCAAAATGATAGATAGCCCTCAACATTTTGGCTCTCTCTCGCAGTATTGGGACAACACTGCTGTAGTAATATTACACAGTTCATTTATTCTTACACTAATCATCGAATCAGTGCTGTCATGAGAGAAGGCCATAATTTTTACCTAGTCTAGGATGAAGCCCAATTTTCACCCAGAATTTTAAATGAAGCAGATTATTATGAGGAAAATGAATCTAGTGAATAGATCAACAAGAGAAAATATGTTCATGTTGGGGTCTACAGACTTGCCAAACATCCAGATTTAATTCGAATCATACAGATTTTTTTCTCAAATTTTTGCAAATTTCAGATTTTCGACATTGCCCTCAGTTCTTAAAAAAATTCATTTTATCTTTGCTATGATGGGCCCTTAGAAAGCATAAAATGGAGAGCGGAACCAGCACGTGGTAGAATTTCCTTTTGGAGAACGCATTTTAAGAAAGCTTGGACATTGACATTAATGGTGCCAGAAGAATAGATTTTTTGGCTAAGTCCAAATTAGAGTACCAAAACAGCTTTGGAAAGTGAACAATTGTATGTGAGTAAATTTGATTGGTTATGACATCATATAATGATTCAGAGTTTTCCCCTAAAAAGTTTTGCCTTTTTTTCTGGATTCAGATTTATTCTAATGTGAAGAGACAGGTCTGGGTTTTAATTCTAAGAATATTGAGTGCATGTGTTTGAATTTGGTCATGGTTTTAATAATATAATGGTTTGGCTGATATATAGGGTGCCTGTTACATCAAGTACTTTATTCACACATCATCTTATGCATCATGAGCAGGCCACCACCACCATCCTGTTGTTCTCCATATTATATTATAAATTCCACCAATAGCTAGACAATAATAAATAAACAAAGGCGTGAAGGAGCTGTTGCGGCTGGGGCCTGAGTGAGTTCGGATGTCTACATTTTGCAATGATCCCAAACAGTTACAAGAAATCTTCAACACGTACATGTGTATTTCAAATACAATAAAAATCATGTCAGCATAAAAGTGAAGAGACCAGCCAAATGTTGGTCAGTTTTGTGTTAATGTAAGAGGAAATAGAAGTCTTTCATGATAGTTGCAAGCTTCGAGTTTGGAATGTTGTGCTTTCAGGCTGTGTGTTGTCAAGGGTCATTGTAAAATGTCATCATGTTTCTTTGATGCAATACATAATCTCCACATGCCCAACCATCAGTGGACAAAGGAAGAGAAATTTGCAACAGTAGTGGCTTGTTTTTTCCTCACTCATGTCACTTTTTCCTCTGCCAGGGGTACAGCAGTTATTGTGTTATAAATCAAAAGTTCCCTGAAACTCATCATGTTACTGAAAGTATTTCAGTGTATGAATACACAGGGTTTTTGGATGGTGGGGATTTTCTTCTGATTTGGGTCAACTGAAATTTCAGGTTAAGTGCTGTCATTTTAAGGGAACTCAACTGCAGCTAACTTACTTCTTGGTTTATTACAGGTGGCTGCTGTGGAGCAGAAGGCAGGAAATACATCATTGGAGGATGGGGCTGGGCATGGTGGCTGGTCACAGACACTCAATAGTAAGTAATCCTAGGTTGAGGGGGAGGAGGAGATAATGGGTATTCACTGACGCTCATTAGTAGTAAGTGATCCATTTGGAAGGGGGGGGAGAGATGGTGGTTAGTCACTGATACTCAGTAGTAAGTGATCCAAGTGGAAGAGGAGAGTGAGATGTTGTAAGTGATCCAAGTGGAAGAGGAGAGTGAGATGTTGGTTAATCACTGACATTCAGTAGTATGTGATCCATGTGGAGAGGGGTGGGGAGTAGATGGTGGTTAGTCATTGACGACATTCAGTGGTGAGTGATGCAGGTGGAGTACCATGGAGGGGAGGGAAGGGGAGGGAGATAGTGGTTAGTCAGGGACATTCAGTAGTGAGTGATCCACGTAGAACAAGGAGGTGGGGAGGAAGGTGGATAGTCACTGACATTCCGAAGTGAGAGATGGTTAGCCACTGACATTCAGTAGTAAGTGATCCAAATGGAGGAGGTGGGCGAAATTGTGGATAGTCACAGACACTTAAAAGTAAGTAATCCAATGGAAGAGGGGAGGGAAAATGTGGCTAGTCACTGAAACTCCGTAGTAAGTGATCTAAGGGGAGGGGAAAGAGATTGTGGATAATCACTTATATGTAGTAATAAGTGATCCAAGTGGCAAAGGGAAAGATGGTGGTTGGTCACTGACATGCAGGAGTAAGTGATCCAAGTGTTTTAAAGATACCGCTGTGCTTGTTCTTACATGGGTTTTTCTGGATTTTTCTTGTCCAGACATAGAATTTCCAAGAACACAGAACACACTTTGAGGAAAATGAAGTAACTCTGGTTTGGTGGAAGATGTTTTATGAAGTGACTTTGTGTCAAGACAGAAAATCCAGAGAAGCCCTTGTCTATTGTATGAACATACACAGGGATATCTAAGAACCATAGGTAAAATATGGTGCCAGACAAATGGTGCTATTACAAATAACAGTTGTTATAAAATCAACACCTTAATGGGGAAATATGCAATATTTCACACTTTGATGTGCAGTTTTGCACAGAAACTCCAACGCGGTTATTGCATACCATATTGTCTGCATTAAAAGGTTGAGAAAAGGCCATGTCTCCTACTCCCTTTAAGGAAGTGACCTTGAAGAGGAGAGGAGGGGGCATATGGTTGCTTTGTTGTAGTTCATATTGAATTAACTCTTATTATGTTGTATTCTTGACCAGCATCTCATTAGAGGTGATGACCCTGAACCCGCAGTGCGAGAGCGTGGAGACCTCGGAAGGCGTGCCTGTTACTGTCACTGGAGTGGCTCAGTGCAAGATCATGCGGGCCCCCGACATCCTGAAGAAGGCCTGTGAGCAGTTTCTAGGAAAATCTCCCCAGCATGTTGAGCATGTCATTCTCCAAACACTGGAGGGTCATCTCAGGGCTATTCTTGGTGAGGAAAGCATTGATTTTGTTTATATTGAATATATACAGATATATATCATCTACATTTCGTTTCCTTAGACAAACTGTTGCCTGAAATAGACAGCAGGTTTCCTGTCACATCCATATTTCACATGCATGTACAATATCTTGGGACCCTCTTCCTACCCTGACCTTGTTCCTAACCCTAATCCTACCCTTAACTTTAAGCCAAGCTCACTTTGAGAGAATCCCAGGACTTTACCAAATGGATACATGATGTTTGTAAACTGGAATGATGACATGTGTCAAGTGAGAAACTGATGTAACACTGAGCACTTGTTCTTATCACTGACTGGGATTAGAGGTCATCTGAAATTTTAACTCGCATATCGCTAACCATCTGTGCTTCTCACTGCACCCGCACCATGTGACCCAGTGTCTGCTTTTCTGTCGTTTGGCCTTGAAGTTTGTCAGTGACAATGTTTTGACTGCATCTCAGCTTCATGAATTCACTCTGGCACTTACCCAGTTGCTACCAACATTCACAAAATTTGACCTGCACTTTAAGAGAAGAGGCATATTAGTGACAGCCGAGATGATGTTACCTTTACAAAGGTTATGGAAAGCAAATGGCATAAAATTGTTTGGATAAAAGATTCAGGATCATGCTTTGGTGTTGGGTGGTGGAATGACCTGCTCGGCTTTGCTTTCAAAGCATTGGTTGTGTTTATTATTTTAAGTCTTTTGTATCCTTTGCTGCTGTATTTGTTGTCAACTTCCATTTTAAACTCTGAGAAACTGGTTTTTGTTTATTCAGTGACCAGCCATTATTGAATGACATAGCAAAGGGAGAGCAATCTGCTCAACTCAGAGCACTTTTTATCAGGGCAGGGAACACGGTGGGTTTTACTAGTGGAACCCAGCACTCTATATATGGCTTGCTTAGTAGTAAGTATCATAGTATGGCTCAGTTGTTTAGCAATATCTCCTGCACATTGCACAGAGAGAATAGATAACCTTATTGCACAGAGAGACTAGATAACCCTCAGTGTTCAGGTCAGGCCAGAGTATTGCGCAATGAAGAAGAGGCTTACCAGGATACTGGTGCATTGCGCAATTAAGGGGAAGAAATCACCACTAGGTATGCCCTGAGTTTAAGTTTCTTTAGAAAGAGTGACATGAAGTTGTAATGTAGTATGAACTGTCCTTTGTTGTTGCTTTTTTTTTTTTTTCAGCTGAAACCAACAAATTTGACTGCCCCTTAATTTGTTTGTGTGTAAGGGGGGTGGGGGGGTGAGAGTGTTGAGGCATTGAAACATCCGATAAAATGGCTGTAGGCTAGTGAATGTATTGTTACTCTTTATGTGAATATACTGTCTTTCTTTAAAAAAAACCAACAGAAAAAAAAACAGTGTTCAAAAGAATTACTGTTTGAGCTGAAATAAATAGAATATGAATTATGAAAGTGTAATATATTATACCATTGTTGCTGTAAATATTTAAGTTATTAACAGATGAATTTACCACAGCATATCTGAAGGACTCACCTCAGTTATAATGGAAGAATTCCTGATAATGAATTCCCAGTGGATATCAGCTTTGTGAAGTCCAGTACTGTTTATAGTTATAGTATTTCTTTTTAGGCTTCCAGCTTATATGAAGCCTTACACGCAAATATACATGAACATATACTGTAATTGCACTTTTCTGCTAACCTCTCATTGTCAGATGAAGTTTTCATTTTTTTTTATTCAATTATTTAATCATTAATTTTAGGTCAACCTTATTTATCCAAGTACTGCTGCAATTTTACAAATTATGGGTCTTTATGTGGCTGCAAAGAAACTGTCAAACTTGACTTGACTTATTTGCTGGCTCATGGGCTATGTAGCGGCATGTAATCAAGGGATAGGAAGTAGGATACTTGTGCAAAGCTATGCCAAGAGCAAGGTCCTTATTTCTTAACCACACACAGAGACAGCCCAGTTTAATTTGACTAGAGTGGAATGGAAGTGATTATTTTTGTGTTGTTTGTTTGTGATACAGAGCAAGAGTGGGTCTAAAAAGGCAGACTGTTATTTTGATAGGAATAGTCATGTGTAAAGTGATATGGATGTACATGGATAACAAGGAGAAGACATATGAAATGTGTGAGAGAATGAGAGAAAAAGGCACAAGGAGAGAGAGAGATATACAGGGAGGAGAAGAGAGAGAATGAGAGAGAGAGATAGAGTAAGGGTGTTAATAAAAGAAGTGAGCAAGGTGTTCGTAGAGAGATAGGGCCACAGTGAGTTCTTTTTAGTTTCAGTGGTGATTACGTTGTTTGCTTGAGACTGTGTATATGTCACCGGTGCACACTTCATGTCCTTGTATGTTAATTTGGTTATTTGTGTTATGATGTCAATATGTCGTTAAAAACAGCCTGGAAATAAATGTATTTCTGTTACTGGTATTCTCATAGCCTGGACAGTTGCCAAAATAAATATTCTTGTAACTGGGATAAGGAGAGATAAATTGTGAGAGGTTATCTAAGGAAGCTTAGCTTTCATTATTTTCATGGTTACCCATACAGTTTTCGCTACAGCACAAGAAAGACAAATTCAGATGATTTTGTTTTTATGCGTATGTGTGTGAAATTTGGTGGCACCTCTTGATAAGAAATTACTAAGGTGTTATGGAGTGTCTGCTGGATAGTATTTGGTCTTGACAGGCTAGTTTTAATATCTCTCTGTTTTCAGGTACGCTGAGTGTTGAGGCGATTTATCAAGACAGAGACCAGTTTGCTCAGTTGGTGCGAGAGGTGGCTGCCCCCGACGTGGGGAAGATGGGCATTGAAATTCTCAGCTTTACCATCAAGGATATTTTCGACAATGTACAGTATCTGTCCTCTCTAGGCAGAGCGCAGACTGCCAATGTGAAGAAGGATGCAGACATTGGTGTTGCTGAGGCCAATAGGGATGCCGGCATCAGGGTGAGTTGCTCTACCCGCATTGTACAGAAGTATCAACAATAAGAGGTTAGAGTTGTGACTGTTCTTACTATGAGGCAAAGGAAGTGCATGAATAGATAGGTTGTCCAATCAGGAAACAGTCAACAGCACATATTCGCAATCTGGATAATCATACTTTCCACATAATTGCAACCGTTTTTGGGAAAGATAATTTTTTTCTATAAAAGCCACTGAATAATCACAGCATTACTCTGGATAATCACAACTTTTCAGTGATTGACCAGTGATATAAAGACCAGTGTTGGAAGAGTCAGAGCTGACAGTGAAAGTTTATCCCAAACAGAATATTGTGATAAAGTTTCTCCTGCCAAAGATAGGCATAAATATGATTGACCTGATGTTGGGCTTGGACGTAGAACAACCAGATGATAGGTTCTTCCATATTGTTTGTTGTGGTGAGCAAAAGGTAGGAGAAGGACCCTGATCACTGATCACTCTGGACAGCACCGTGCCAGTTATGAAGGCGGTTCTTTAGCAACTGACCCATCTAGATAAAAGATACTATCAAACTGAATGTAAAGCTTGTAACCGGATGGTCTTTCTGGTGTCCCAAGCCCATGAGAACTCACAGGAGGCAGATTGCCATTCATCTCTCCTTTCAAGAAACTTAATATCCAAGCATATCAGTGCCACTTAAATGCACTCAGCTTAATAGCAAATTTACCCATGCTTCTGAGGTGTTGTGATTAAGCGGAGTTGACTGTAAATCAGACCTGGGACTCTATCAATTCTGAATGTCAAGGGGGAGGGACAAGGGTTTATAACCCCGACAAGAGAAATTTGAAGAGATAGGTTAGAAGGATGTAAGACACATCTTGGCATCACAATGATATAGGTATGCATGCACATACGCATGAAGACATACTTTTACATCCTTATCTGTACAAAGGAGCACAAGAATGGCCTTTAAATTCTTATATCACTCACTTCTACAAGAAGAATTCAAAGAATGAGAAAAGTTTTATGGTTATCTGTGAAAATGTTCTGTAGCTCAGAAATTCTTGGGGATGACAAGGGGAACAATTATTAGCAATTTGAGCTGTTAAAAACCTATTTGTCTTCCCTTTGAGGAATGCTACCATCAAACAAGACCTGTTATGTTAGTGAACACTCTGCAGTTATTATGGAAAACTTCCAAGACATTAGTTGTGACATACATGTACCGTTGATGATTAGTTGTGACATACATGTACCGTTGATGATTAGTTGTGACAGTACATGTACCGTTGATGATTAGTTGTGACAGTACATGTACCGTTGATGATTAGTCGTGACAGTACATGTACCGTTGATGCAATACATTAATTAACATATGCTCTATGCATACAGTCACTGGAGAAAAACAGGTGATCATGATAATGAAATGTTGTTCATATGATGGAAAATGAAAGAATATGAGAACAGAACTTATTCACACTGTGAAGAACTTGTTTATAATGCCAAACAATATTACACATAATCTCATTCATAATGCCGACAGACAGAGCAATACACATCAGACATATCAATACATAATATTGCAATGACTGCAAACGATAACGACTATTTCGTTTGATTCATGATGTTGTTCATCTTTGCACTATCGTCAACAGGAAGCAGAGTGTGAGAAGCAGAGAATGGATGCCAAGTACCGAGCAGATGCCATCATTGCAGACTCATCTAGAGAATTTCAAATGCAAAAGGCCAACTTTGACATGGAAGTCAATGCAAGGGTGAGTACACTGATGTCCAGCATTGGACTGCCTTGGTGTTGTGGGTTATTGAGACTGATCTAGCATGGCAGACTTGCTCCAGTGTTAGATTTTATTTCTGTACCATCAAAGATCTATGCTTACAAACCACGTAAAGCAGAGAGAAGTCATCTTTCTTGAATGAGGAGTGTAAACACACTTTGTGTATAAATTTCCATTAACTATTGTTTATGGTAGTTGCTGAAAGTCAAGTTCGACAGTGCAGTTTACAGCAGTCATTATGCAGTTTCTTTGTAGCAGTTTTTAAAAAAAAATAGATACAGAATTAATGCACCGAAAAGAGGCATTGGCTTCACAAACCATTTGTTTGATTTTGTTAAACATGATTTGGTTTTGCTCTATTGTGATTGGTGGATCTGGATTTTCCCCCAGCCCCTGAAGCAAAACTTGTTTTTAAGAAAGTTGATATTACATCAGCAGCTGATGAAATAGGATAATATATACATGAATGGGGATGATATTAGGTTAATCAATGTTAAGTTAATCAATTAGGCTACAGTTATTTGTTACTTCATAGTAAAATAGATTGCATTTGTGCAGCGCCTGATCCTCTAGGTGCTCTAAGTGCTTAAATATATTTACATTCGTTCAGATATGCACACATATTCAGTTGAAAATAGTACTTTAAGTAGGCAAAACATAGAAACATGCACATTTGCACCCCCACCTTCCACCACGAACACATGCACGCCCACATGCATGCACACATGCCTAATCTTATGTGTATACGAGGCACAGGAGTCTTAGGATAGGGAGACCATGGATTCCAGCATATGAGGCTAAAGATTCTATACAAAGACTGTGCTTCCAATCCCAAAACAGAGATACCTACTCACAGAGATGCACACCAAAGGGCACATACACCCTCACACAAACATCATACACATGTGCATACACACTCTCACACACAATGTGCACACCACTCCTACACACATATTTGCAGTTAAGTTAATCATACTCAAGTTAAATAGTTTCTGAAAAGATGTCTTTTAACTGACCTTCTTACCACAGTCAGTGAGTGGGCATTTAGAAACAAATAAGCCTCTAGAACCTTACTATTAAATCATGGGTAGTCAGTTCACATGCTTTGACCTGGACAAGGATACATATAATTTGCCACTACTTTCTTGCAGGGATGGCAGAATTGCAGACATTTTCGGAAAACCTAAAGTCAGATCTGGCAAAAAGGGCATTTTTGACAAGGAAACACATAGCAAATGACAAAAAAAACCCCAACTTTCATATTCAACAGTGACCGGTGTGTTGATTTTGGTATCTGAAAATTTTGCCATCGGCTGCTGCCATCTCTATTTCTTGGTCTGAGGTAAACTGCTCATTCTGCCTGTAGCAAATCTCATATTGACACTCAGTTGAAGAAGACATTGATATTTTATTCCTCTTACAATGTTCAAACTTCTTCAGAGAGCTGAGGCTGAGCTTGCCTATGAACTGCAGGCAGCGAAAGAGAAACAGAAGATCCGTAGTGAAGAGATGGAGATCGAGGTGGTTGAGAGACGGAAGCAGATTGATGTGGAGGAGAAGGAGATCTTGAGAAAGGAGAAAGAGCTGATTGCTACCGTCAAGCGTCCAGCTGAGGCCCAGGCCTACAAGATGGGTCAGGTGGCAGAAGGCCAGAGGTCAGTGGTGGTGATGGCTCTATGTTTGAATTTGTAGTTATTGCACTACTTAGCAGTCAGATTCTCAGTGTGGAAAGTATTAGAGCTTCTTTGACATACCTTGGACACCCTGAACAGAACAGCACCTGTTCACTTATTATCACTTTGTTTTAGATTTAGTTGACTTAATTGGTCTTTTTAATATGTCTTCTTTTTAATGACCTCAACAAAAATTCAGTCACAGTCCTGTTTGAAGCAAGCTTTTACGAATTGGTCAGGCATGATGATTCAGGTATCTCAGTCGCCTCCGGAAAGATTCTAGACACCGTTGGGTCAGCCAGGACACCTCCCCTTTAAAACATGATTGGCCCAAGAGAAATAACGAATTGAGACTCGTAGTGATAAATTAAACAGAACTTCATATTTAAAACAACAGATGTGACTGGATTAGCCTAGCAGTCAATCTACTACTGCTTTTTAGGAACTGCTAACATTCGGGGAATGCACGGGAATGACTGATAATAGAAATAGGAGGTAAAAGGTAGAAATGATTGTAAAACATAACAAATACTTGTCCTATTGATATACAAGCCATGGTTGATGACAGCCATTATTAAACTTTTAAAAAATTAATTAAAATTGGTGTCCGGCAATGCCGACTATCTGGTAGTGCCACCTACACTCGAATCCTGTTGCAGTTCAGATACTCAGTACATACTAGACAATGGATGATGTTTTTGTAATCCTTCAATAGTTTTTGATACCTTTGATAGGACAAGCCAGATCTATTTTGGCCACTTACATTGAAAGTATAAAAACAGTAGTGTTTCTTTGATACCAACATTGAAATTGTGTAATATTTGAAGTATCAATACTCAGAAATATACTGGCCACTGCTGGACAGAGGACTTACAACTCCAGACAGCTGCAGTGATATTTTAAGTCTAATTGCACCAGCATGATAATTTATACATTGTGCCAAACATGGTTCAGTCATTACTTGGTACTTGTATTAAAAATGTAGGGTATAATATTGTACATGGAATGTAAACATGCACATGCAGTTCAGATAATGTACACTTAGAAACAGATCACACACTGGAAAGTGAAAGAATGTGTTAGATCAACTGATACTGACAAACATATGAAGTGAGGCAAGTGTAGATTAATCATCATTAGATTTTATAGTAAATACATCATTCCTCAGGTTTTTTATGAGTCTTCCATGCTTGTAATTTTTTAATGTCATTTTGCTCTTTCATTCGAAACATATTTTGCATTTTAAAACGATGTAGTTATGGATATGAAATTTGACTCATTCCTAATGAAATTTTTTAGGACACAGACAGTCGAGGCGGCCCGTGCCGATGCAGAAAAGATCCGTCTTTTGGGAGGAGCAGAGGCCGCAGCTATTGAAGCTGTTGGCAAGGCTGAGGCAGAGAGGATGAGACTGAAGGCTGCAGCCTACAAACAGTATGGAGAAGCTGCTATGTTGAACCTGGTTATGGAGACATTGCCCAAGGTGAGGATGGCTACTGACTTTTTTTTTCTTATTGCACTACCTCCCACCCATTTTTATTGTCCTGTTGTTGTTGGTTTTTTTTTCTCCTCACCATATGAGGGTTAGTAAATGAAACATAAATAATTTAATTTTATGTATCGTTGGTCTTCAAACAGGACTGGCCATGTTGGTACGTCATATATAAATTTGGCCGGTTTTGTGGGAAGACCAACAGTATGTAATGTCAGTGAAGAGGTTGTTTGAATAGGGATCCCTAGTGTTATCTGTTATCTCTTTTGCAACTTTTGTTGGTTGGCATTACGCTGGCTTTGCCTCATATGGCGGTTGCCTCATATGGCTGTCTGAACCGTGCAGCATGTGTTGGCAAACAGTTAAAGTGGGTCATGAGTTACATATTATGGCTATCAAAATACAGGGCATTCAAGCGCCTTCAGAAAGGAGGATATCAGTACAAAAATTTTGTTACTGGTAAGTTCTGTGAAATTTTAATTGAAACGATGATCCTTCTTGCCAAATGCACAGAAGGCATGAATACAAATTTTTAACCAAACATCCTTTTTGAATGTTGACTGCTTCAGACTGCCTCTTCATGGTGTTCTCAATGTCAGAAATTTGAGCTTGTAATTTTGTATATAGATGAGTTTATTATAAATACTTTGGTACCTTTCCAGATTGCTGCCGAAGTTTCTGCACCGCTGTCCAAGACAGATGAGATCGTGTTGGTGGGTGATGACCGTGTGACAGGGGAGGTAAACAGGCTGGTTAGTCAGCTGCCGCCGGCTGTGCAAGCCTTGACTGGGGTAGACTTGTCCAAGGTGAGTTGGAATCTTCAAAATGTCAGCTCTGTTAATCTCTTTACGGGTGATTTACAATTTGTTTCCCCCAGGTGCGGATGTAATCCACCCAGTGACTTCCAAAGACTTCCACTATTTCACTCACATCCCGTTCACCACTTTTGGATGAAAAACATTCTTCATGTGTGATTCGTGTACTCCTTTCTGACCAGAGATTCTGGCCTGATCCTGATAGAGTTTCATAGTCAAATCATTGAGACATGCTTCAGTGTTTTCTCCAAACGATGTGATCAAGTGATTCAGCCTGAATGTCAAAGTCCCCTTTGAAAAGTCCATTGGATGTGCTCACCCCTTCCCACCCACCCATTTTCTGGACAGAAATTGAGAAGAATTGAGAAAAATCTAAAATCCCCCTCAAAATTGACAGATCTCTCACCCAAGTGTATAACAAGGGGGAATGTCACTCTGATCTCATACGAACTGTTGAAAACACTGATGCTTTTTAGGCAGAGAGGTAAGGTACCCTCAGCAGATCTGTCTCTGTTTCTAGTATGTAGGACTCGCATCTGCAGAACTGTCGGACCTGAGCACTTTACTGCAAAAACATATTGACACATACTCATGCAAAATATTCATATGTACATAATTATACACCATCAATAGTGCAAACTAGAACAACAAAAGACCATAACAGTCCCTTCCAGTGACATTTGAAAGTGTTGTCTTCCGGAGTTGTAATGAAATGGAATTTCAAAGTTTGGAGCCACAATATGAGAACAATATTTTACTCATAGTCTTCAGTAACCCTTTTGGAACTTTGAACTTTTTATGTGTCAGTTGAAGAACACACTGGCATAATCATAATAATATGCAGATACATATATAACACCCTTAAGTATCTCAGCGAATTTTGGGAAGGTTGTTGCAGGAAAAAAAAAAGACGTCCCACGTAAGAGAACAATGTCTATTTATCTCAGTAAAAATCGGCAGCTAACTGCAACTCTTTTTAATGATCGATTTTCCTATGCTCTTGATGGATTGCAATCAAATGGAGTCAAACATACATCCGTATCTCCTGTTAGTTTATATCTTAAACTGGATAATGTGCTGTCTACATGACCTGAAACTAAATGTTGTTCAACTTTCTGACAGGTGCTGGGCAAGATACCTGGAGCTCAACAGACGTAAAACAGATGACCACTTGAAGACCAGCCAATGTTTGCCTTCTTGTGTGTTTGCCTGTCATCTTTTGTCAACCCCACAAACAGTTCTTGTATCAGTATTTGAAACCATGAAATTTTACTGCACCACTGCAAACCCCTCATAGCAGATTTTGACATGTTGGAAATTAGGTTAGACTTCCTGCAGTTTGAACAAGCTCTATAAGATACCTTCTGGACTCATCCTTTGAAATCAGATGTCCTTGAACCTCCCATCCCCAAATACTAAGATCCAGAACACAAAAGAAAAGTGATCAGTTGCAATCTTGATCAAAATCACACTCTTCTTTTCTCTTAGGTAGCATATTCAGCACCTCACCACTTGTTAACTAGCCAACTCTGGACTCACATTCGCTTGATCTAGGCGCCACTGTCACAGGCTCTCTGTTTCTTTAGTTCTGAGCATAACAAATTTACCTAGAAACTTTGTGCATGAGAGTGTTACAGATGTAGTAATGTCCACAAAGACCTGTTTTATCATTCTCTGAGAACTTATTTCTCAGTGTGAAGAGAAGCATTCTCCACAAAAGGCAAGTTTATCAGAAAAATTGATTTTGAGGATATGTTAAGTTTTTAAGATGTCAAAATGTTTAAGATTTGTTAGTAGAATTTAAATGCTTGCCACAGTCTAAGTGTATTGGTATTACATGCATCTGTAGACTTTCTTTAACCACAGCAAGACATATGATCATATATGGGCCTTCCCAGTGAGCGTTTCAGGGTAAAAGGTTCAGAAGCTTAACATTATTCTGCACTGAGTGTAAATGCATTTGTTTTTGGTTTTTTTCTAAAAATTTATGTGAAGATTTATGTTGTCCTTTCATAGAACCTGAGGAAAAAAAAAACAGCGAATGGTTTAATTATCATCTCAAAATCTATCAGTTATGGAGGTTTGCAGCTGGGATGGCGGTTTGTCCATAAAATGTTAGAAGTTCGACCTGTGGTTTCATTATGGACTTGTGGTTTGTCAGCAGTCACAGTGTCATAAGTTTCCCTTTAGAGACTCGGGGACCACAGTTTCACACGGCCTGTCATTGTTAGTGATATCTCTTAAATAGTGTGGAACTCCTGGTGCTTTAGGAAGAAGCCATCGAGGGCAGGGGAGAACTTTTCAGTGGAAGAAACATAATTTGAAAACCTGGTAACAATCTTTTATTGAT
Organism: Ellobium chinense; assembly: GCA_033807755.1. Lineage (NCBI taxonomy): Eukaryota > Metazoa > Mollusca > Gastropoda > Ellobiida > Ellobiidae > Ellobium > Ellobium chinense. The sequence continues at coordinate 51,014 of JAWQUT010000741.1, forward strand.
GAAGTCTGTAGATATCTCCCAAGTAGTTTCTCAGTTCTTTTCATGCTTCTGACAACCATCCATTCATTTTGCTTGCTCTCCATTCCCCCAAGAAATGCAATTTATTTGTTCAGCTTCGGCATTCTTCACCATCATGTCGTTAGTCTGTGAGACAGTACCAAGTTGAGGTAGAGGATCAGACTTCATCAGAACTACTCAGGGATGGGATTCATTAGTGAAACAGAGGAAATTCCATACAGTAGGTCGATGGCTCCTACAAAATGCTCTTTTGACCCACAAGACTGTGACATTCATTTTTCTCACATTGTAAGGGAGAAGGTAAAGATACTATGATCTTGAATTTCATAAAGAATTGCAAGCACTCACATGAGTAGCCTCAACATGTTGGTTACTGTAATATGATTTCAGCACTAAACATATTATAGTGGCCTAGGGTGTATTGTTTTATGGGTTTGGATTTCAGAGGCCCGCTTGTATTGTGGTTTATGGACTCTTCTGAAATGGCTGTGACGGAGTCCCATCCATAAATATTGTATACAGTCCTTTTGCATGCTTCATAGTCAAACACTGGTTGATACCTCAATACTTAACTCAATCTATTAAGATATTTTATTCTTACATTCATTTGTCTTACCCCTTATCTATCACCTATCTCTTGATATCATTTCCTATACTGTTCTAACCTTCCTAACATTTTATTCCTTGTGTTTTTCAAGGCAAATTTCTCTTTTTCTGCTATGCAGTTTATATCAGATCATAGAATCCTTGAGCAGTGTATATCAGATTACAGAACTTTTGCAGGCAGACATTGCAACTCGGATTTCAGACCCATCTGTCTAAACAGTTCTCTTGCAGGCAATGCTTTTTGTATTAAACTGGGGAGAAGCAGGGTGGGATTAAGAAAGAATTTTATTCCTAATCACCAGCCAGGCAGGCTCTTACTGTGACATCTTTAGTTTGGGTGAGGATCACTGGATTTGTGGTTTGTATCAAATTGGTGCAGCTGGCTGACTTCTCACCTGTAGCCATCACAGGATCTTTCATCACTGGCAGTCCAGTGTATTATTGCGTAGGTTGGAGTTGTTCTCTAGTTTTTGCGGACCAGCCATATTGTCAGCCCAATGGACTGAGTGTGGGGTCCCTTAGACACAGATGCTGGGCTCAGCAGCCACAGCTGTTACAAGCGCCTGACACAAGGCTGCGGTCTGCGATAGGTTAGTAGTTTTGTCAGAGCTGTGTTAACACTTATTCTCCCAAATTGAAATTCCTCTTATGTCCCCTGATTCCCAAATTCTTTCCCATTAAATGTGAGAAATTATAGNTGCTTCTCAGCCTAAGAAGTCCTCATTATTTATTCATAAATTAAAAGTACATACATATTTTCTTTCACATGATAGTTTCAGAAAAAAGACCGCAGGAATGTCAGGATTTTCATCTGATATGTGCTGCCATTACTCGTGCTGCATAACATCAAGAAGTGAGATAGGCTAGTAGACATTTTGGTCCTGACAGTATGCACATACATCTGCACCAGCTGTCTGCTAGCTCTTCTCATTTTATGAAGTCATACAGCAACAGTTATGGCTGCAAACGCAGGATGCATGTCCCGACGTTCCCGCAGTGTTTTCTCAGAAGTGGTCAGGCAAAAGGAAAATATATGCAGTTTAAAGTTTTTTTTAAAAAAACTGGATTTTTTAGGCTGTGAAGCAAATACCTGCCCCTGTTCCTTTAAACTGAACAAAGACAAACCTAAAAGACTGTTCTTGACTGGGTCTTGACTCTGGTGGTTTTGCCGAATGTAATGAGTGTTACTCGGATATTGGTGACTCTCCTACCTAGCATACAAGGGACCGGTGAGATGGAAGAGGCAGAAGGCTAAATTTTCTACATTTCTTTCTTTTGACTTCATTTCACAATGCTGTTGAAGCGGAGGCACCACCTTCACTCAGAGCTTCTAGTGCAGAAAGCACGGTGTGCAACTTACTACTTCAAGTGCATTGAAGTTTCTGCCAACTTGCACACTAAAGTGCCAAATGGTGCATTTTTCTTCCTGACGATCTTAGAATGGCTACCATTTATGGTAACGTCAGTTGTTTGACATCAGATTTTATCCCTATCTTTTAGATACATTTATGAATGATCCTATGTGGGCTTTTCAGACTTTTCTATTAATTGACATCAGAATGTGTTGGTCATTCCTCAAAATTCTGTGTCAAGGTATAAAATCCCCCCAGAATTGTAGATTTAGGCTCATGCATGAAGGCATCTGAGAGGCTTGTGAAATTTGATTTCAAACAACTAGTTGTTCTAAACTCATCCTCCTTAAGGGAGAAAAATGCACGTAGGCACTTTGGTGTGCAGTTTTGCTAGAAACTCCAGTGAGCTTATGGCGATTAGTTGCGCACCATGATATCTGCTTTACAACCTGTGATAGAGGGTTAGGCCTTCCCTTGCTTGCATGAGCAAGTTGAGAACATAGTCGAGATCTATCACCATCATACTTTGAAATGTACATTCATTTTCAATTAGATATTCTATGAAACCACTCAGTATCATCGTAAAGTATTTTTTTCATTATCCACAACTTGAAGGCATGAGTCCTCACCTTTATTTCAGATTTGCCCATCACACTCTGTATCACCGATGTTTTAATGAATTTTTGTTTGTTTAATTTTATCATCTAATGAAAGTGACCATATTGTCCATTTTTTTATCATATTTTCTTTGTTGTGACATGACTGTTGATTCCTTAATGATGCATACACTGTATTTTTTAAACTTCTTTTTTCTTGTCATAAGTGCAAAGTAATTGAGCAGATTGTTTGCTTTTAAGATGTTAATGATTTAATGTCCATCCCTGCAATGTTGGTCTGTTGTCCACTATGTTGTACTGGTTTTAAGTTGGAGTTGAAATGATTTTGCTCAATACACGACAAGCTGCCCAGTGTGTGAGTGATGTGAGACTCACATTTTGACAGTTTATTCTCTCTCAGGTTCTGTAGTGACATGAACATTTCTATAAAGTTCTTTAAACTGAATGATGCTGCTCCAAAAGACATACGTACATCCACTGTGGCATTGTTGACTGCCAGTGCTGCATGTTTCACTTCATTTGGGCGCTGTGGTTTTTTTTTTTAATAGTTATTTTTTGTTTTTCCTGTAGCTGGTGAGCAGATGGTTGAGACATTATAGATGAGTTCCTTACAGTTATCTGACCCTTTAAATCTATGAGCACTAGTATCTGTGTGTTTCATGCAATACTCTTACTGAATAACCCAGTGTTGGCGGTTTTGTTGCCGCTCCCCTCCCCCAGCTATGATACAGCTGCAGGTGTCCACACTAGGGCCTTCCTGGTCACCACTACCATTGCTCACTTTAAAATGGGTGGCGTATCACTTTTAGAACTGATTGAACACTTGCTTCACAAGATTTATTTAGTCACCGATTTCTATCTAGGCATGGCACAAAGATCAACTTCATTTGCCACACCATGTCCTGTCTAGAAAAATGAATGACAGACTGAACCCGTGGTATGAAAGTGCACAGCAGGCAAGTAACGGGTGGAGCAATAATATGGCTTCATGTATTGGTGTCATCGGACACTTTTTCTGGGGGCTTGGTGGTACATAATAATTTGCCCTGATTAAGACGTGTATTCAAGACCATAATATTGCAGCATAGTTTGATTTATTTTTATTTTGTTGTTGTTTTTTTTTTGTAACATCTATTAGAACAATTTACTGTAAGAGATTGTTGACTTTATATCAAGAAAAGCAGCAGAAAAGCATTTTCATGTAAATTTACCCAAGGGGAATATGTCAGCATCCAATTTACATTACATACGTGTCAAGAAATGGCTGTACACATATATTTTGGTCAACAGCATCCATATTGGTGTTTAGTACTGTGTAGCATTGATGCTTACCTTTTCCTTGTCTGCAATGAAATGATTACTATTCTCTTCACAAACAATGGCAAGGTTGCTATTTATGGGTGTAAACTGGATGAAAATTGTAGATCTAAGGGGGAGATTTTGTTTGTTTGTTTGTCTTTTTTGGTTAGTGTGATCAGGGGAGAGTATACCATGAGCATCTAATAAAGTGTTCTCAAATAAGGAACTTTGTCCATCAGACACACTCTGTGCTCAGTATGGCTGCTGCCAAACTATTTGAATAAAATGTGATGGTATGCCTGAAAGAAGACCAGAACAAGTTTGGTCTGAAATAAATAAGAATATCTGCCAGCCACATTTATCCTATTCCGTTTTCATGAATTTGGAATATCATGTTTTGTTATATTGAGGGGAAAGTTAGCACAAATGAAATCAAACATTTTTAAAATTTTTTATTAAATCCTGACATTTTCCCCAAAAGAGCCACTGAAAAATCCTTCAGTTGTCATTTGCAGTGCAAAGAAATGAATTTCAAAGTAAGGACTTTATGAGGGGAAGGAGGAAATGTTTTGCAGCGAGTCCAACTGAGGTTGCAGTCGTTGTTTGGTTTAATCAAATAAGTGGTATGACACGAAAGCTTCATTTGTTTACTTTGATCAGGTGAAAAACATTTGACCTAGCATTATTCTGGCCTAAGATATAATTGTTCAAAGTAGAATTTGGTCACTCCATGCATTGGAAAATAATCTTTAGAAAATCATGATTAAAGACCAATTTCATATTATAGCACATCTGTAATATGCTTCACAAAAACTCAAATTTATCTACACTTTGAGGCATTTGCCCATTTGCCATTTTGTGTAAGAAAATTAATTTACTCTCCATTTCAATACCTCACAAAAATTCACTATCAGATGACCCCAACTGTCATACACAATACTGTCATACACAATACTGTTGTGACATGAGATTTAGTTTGACCGGCTGCAAGAGAAAGGGTCTCAATTTTTCTGTTGGAAATTTTCTATGAAGTTGGAGGATGATGGGCAGAGGATCTGTCACCTTGTGGTCTGGTTCAGCTCATACAGAACAGCCACTAGTAAGACTCCCAGGCTGCAAAACTTAGCAGAGAAATCTGTGTGAGCCAGCGTAGTATATCTGTGTGATTGAATTACAGTAAAACTCTGCCGACACAACCACCCTTCAGGCCAAGCTTTTGATGGTGTCTTTTCAGATGTTTACTGTTATCCAGAGTAGTTCCTATATAAAACAAAGTAGTTGGCACTGTTGAACAGGAGTGTACATCAGGGTTTTGTGTTAAAGGTGTAATGTTGCTAAATGACAGTTGCCTATCGAAAATGTTTTGTGCCAGCATACTGCTGTTAATACATTAATTAAATGTTTGAACAGTAACACCGAAATGTAGGAATCCTGTCTAAAATGACCATTTTGGATACTTCATTGAGTCCTGGGGAGAAGAAAAATCAAAGTCAGCAAACAGGTAGAACCTGACTAATGATACATTCTTGGGAACACATACTAAAGGTTTTCTTGTATCCTATGTACTAACATGTAAGCTGCCTTGCTGCTCTCCCCTGCCTTTCCCAGCTGTACACTAAACTTAATCTGATAACATCTTCATAGATGCCACAAGCAAGATGCGGGAAGGTCTAGGCTATAACGACTGCTCAGCTCTACATTAGGCGTCATTGCTGCAGTAAGCATATGCAATGCTGTAAGATCTAGGCTTTCATGGACTGCTCAACACTTGACTAAGCGCCATTGCTCTAGTAGACATATATGCAATGCTGTAAGGTCTAGGCTTTCATTGACTGCTCAGCACTTGACTAAGCACCATTGCTCTAGTAGACAAATATGCAATGCTGTAAGGTCTAGGCTTTCATTTACTGCTCAGCACTAGACTAAGCGCCATTGCTCTAGTAGACATAGGCATTGCTGTACGCTCTATGCTACCACCAACTCCTCAGCACTGGACTAAGCGCCATTGCTCTAGTAGACAAATATGCAATGCTGTAAGGTCTAGGCTTTCATTGACTGCTCAGCACTAGACTAAGCGCTATTGCTGTAGTAGACAAATATGCAATGCTGTAAGCTCTAGGCTACCACCAGCTACTCAGCACTAGACTAAACGCTATTACTGCAATAGATATATGCAATCTGTGTGTGTCTGGATTGTCAAGCCATTACTCAAAGAAAATCCTGTTAACCAAGAGAATGTAGAATTTTTGTCTTCCCTATAGTTCACCGTCAAGTTATTGACCTACTTTGTTTAATTAATGGTCATTGCAAGTGTAATCTGACAAGATAGCTGGCATTCATTTGTAGTCACTTAGCCTGGACAAGGCAAGATTAGATACTGGCAGTTGAGAGGTTTATGCACTAGAGTCAGTGTGATTTGATCACAGTTTGATATCCTCTCTGGACTAGCTGTTGTTTTCTCCGTCCAGTTCACGGTTTTGTTTTTTTTTTCGTGGAATGTCTTGCTTACACTAGTAGCTGTAGTAAATATCTTCATAGATCTGCATTCAGACAGCTTGACATACAGCTTGATTATTGCCTCCCTTAAAGAAATAGTTGTGTTGCAGAGTTCTGCTGTAGCATGTGGATGTGTGAAGGTGGTTTATTTGTTTGTTTCCCAGGGCAGAGTGGAATTCCATAGAGCTCAGAGAAGATGTACATACTTGTAGTGATGCATGTAATTCATTTTAGCTTATAGCTAAGATTTTATACAGCCTGTGTTCAGTTTATAACTGTTCTACAGTGTTCACTGGGCAACTTCAACATGGTAAAGGTTGCAAGTTTAATCTGTTTTATTTGTTAGTGTAAATCTCTCTGCATCATATATATCTAATCAGAGATGCCACTTTTCATTGAATTCTTTCAAATCAGAATGTTTTATTCCAGTCAGAGAAAGCTCTCTGAAATCGGTCAAAGAGACAAAAAATCAAAGAGTAAAATAGGCTTGTTTCAGCTAGGTTATGTAATGTGTGTGAAACCACAGAAAGTTCAGAGAATTTCATAAAAAGTGAATGATATTTGTGGTAATAGTATGTTGGTAATCAAACAAACAAGTCCGACACATCCTTTCCTCTTGTAGCAAGACTTGAGTTTTTTTCACCATTATTTCATTGTTTTGAACATTATCTTTTACAGCCAAACAAAAAAAAACTTCTCACCGTCAACAAGTTCCTTGCTGATCCGATGTGTAGACAAGAATATTTGGCCCCAAAACATGATATTTTTGCGTCTGTAGATATTTTTGAAGGAGCATAGAGAGTATAGAGAGTGAAAAAAATATGTGAGTTGGTAATTGACAGTGTCTCTTCCCCTTCAGATGGCAATAGTAGGCCTACAGCATCCATAAAATAAATTATGAAATAGTTCACATGAAGAAATCTATCATCATGGTCATTTCTGATAGTTATACTTTAAAAAGGACTCAGCAATGTGAATATCTTGTAATGTCCCATTTTGTGTATCTTGAATGTATCTTAAACAATAGTCACTGTATGGACATGGTGTCTTCCTGTCTGCTTTGCACCATATTAAGAAAGCCTTTGGTTTCTATTGTAGTAACACTATCAATGTTTCTTGTTCTCAAGGGTTACCTCTCATTTCGCTCTGCAGTTTAAACTTAGAACAGATGTTATAATGCTGAGTGGCTTGTGCTTCACATTTCCTTGAAATAAATCTTCAAAATCTGTGTGGACGAGACCAGCACCTCCCTCTCTAAGGCAGCATTCTTGCAAAAAAAATTCTGTTTACATGATGCTCCTTCCATCTGGTCAGGAATCATTATCATCATGCACAGGGATATGCTGCTGTATATCGTCGGTGAAAGTCTCTAACCTCGAAGTCCACCAGAGCAAATTTTTCAGGAGAGACAAAAAAACTAGATGTTTTTAGGCTACCGGGTATTAAACTCTCTTTTTTTTACTTAGATCGTATTCTAGATACCTAAAGAATAGTAGGGCATGTTTTTTTTAGACAAGGTTGTGGACCCCTTGTAATGTTCATTAATAGACCAAAAGTGATTTTTGAAAAATCGCGGACTTACGAGGTTAGAGACTTTCACCGACGATATATGAAGGGCTTCATGGCAAAACGCATTATACACCATTCGGGGGTTGTGGCAAAACAGACCAGATTCAAAGCTTATTTTTATGTGAAAGGCGAAATTTAAGTCTTAATTAAATAATATAGATCAAATGTCCTTATATGGAATGGAAATATACATGTATATTAAATACTCCTATTGCTACATGAAGTATGTAGAATAAACTAAACATTTATATTGGTGGATAACGTGTTTTCCCATGAAACCCTTCATATGTGTTTACAACACCATGGCCAATGGCTGTCAGCTAGTCCTCTTCCGTTCTTTTATCTTTAGAAAGGCAATGGCAGCTCAGCTGTTGAAACAAAGTCAGTGATAAAGAGCGTGTTTGGTTTTTTTTTTTTTTAGGTCTCCACCAATAACCTTAAATGATATGAGGTTATTGCTGGATGTTTGCTTTATGTACCTCAAGACAAACTCTGTGTAATATCTGGAGCATTTTATTAGATGTTAGAACTTCTTACCACTTCTGAGCAAAGGAAGAGATTATTTTGAAATCATTAGGCATACTGTAGAAGTATCAGTGTACATATTATGTATTCATATAATTTTTTTTAATGTATTTTTTAATATTTAAACTGTGCAATTACTGTATTGTAAACAGTCATTGACTGCTCAGTGTCATTGTGTTGTGCTCTGTATATAATCCTGATAGTTTACATACTTGACACAAAATAAACCAGCAGAGGAGGAACAAATTAGTGAGGCAGCGTATATAAGGTAAAGTAGAAATTTGGAACATGAAATATGATCCAGAGAGGAGGCACTGTCCTGTCCAGGGTTTTAACCCTCTAAGACCCAAGAGTGAACATATTGTTAGAAAATGTATTGTTATATGCACTGAGTAAATAGTGCACATGGCTTTGCTTAATACAATATTAGAGACAAAAGTTTAAAAATCTAGGCACAGTTATCATTCTGTGGTCACAGAGGCCATATTATATGAGTATAGAATGCTAGTTTTTTGAGGACTACCTTTTATCATAATTAAATATCTTCTCTAAATTCATGTGCCAAATATGGGACAGTGGGTCCTACAGGGTTAATGTAGATAACATGGTGTGCAACTATCACCAGTACTGCACATTAGTTACTATGCAAAATTGCACACCAAAATGCTGAATGGTGCGCTGCTCTTCTTCTTAAGAATGAAGATCTAAAGACAACTGCCCTATGTGACAGTGTCAGATGTTTGACACCAGATTTCATTTACATCTCTTAAATACCTTCATGCATGATGTTTTGTGGGTTTTGAGGCATTGTGATGTGTTTGCAAAGAAAATCCAGTCTACTTTTAGGGATGAGTAGAGCACCATGTAATCTGTATTGCAAACCCTAGGACGGGCAATATTGCCTCTTAAACATTTATTTAGTCTTAGGTTACACACTGTTTCTATATCTGAAATGAGGGCTTCTATCCTGGGGAAGATTCAAGCCCAGAGGGAATGAAACTATCTATGCAGAAAAATTCCACCACACATGAACCTTACGGAAAAGTTTGAATTTCAAACTGGAAAAATAAATTTTTTTCTCAAAATCTATTCCAGTATTCAGTACAATCTAATCAACCTTTGTTTAAGAGGATTGGCCCAGAAATACAAGATCATGAAGTAAAATTTATTTTTGGAAGTATAGAACAAAAGGCCAGAGCGCTTTAACATCTTCCAACAAAATGGCATATATCTTTGTCAAACTTGTTTTTGAGAAAACTGAGAGGCACTCTTCAAATATAGACTAGCTAGGCTATATCCTTCAACAAAATTCTGCTACAATATTAATGGCATTTGCAATATCACAAACATATTTTCATGTGAGATGAATAATGAGTGAAAAACCTTGAATATGCAAAAAAGTAATTTTGGGGGTTGGAGGGAGGGGTGAGGGGGAAGGACCAACATAAGTACTTTTATTGGAAGACATCACTGGCCACTGGATGGGAAAAGTAAAGTAAAGCAAAGTATTGGAAAATATTAGAGGTTTTGAGAAGTAGGAGAGGCTATCAGTGACGTTTAGTTCCAGGTTGTGAATGAGATTCTACTGGACTTTGGGTGAATGTACATGAATAATTCTGTACTTGCAATCAACCAAGAAGTTTTACTGTAGTTTGACTATTTAGAGCATGAGATATTACTGCATCATGTGTTCTCTAGCTAGCATGGTAGGCTCTCTGGTTAATGGTATTTCATGGAATACCACAGACATCATTCCAGAAAGTTTCAGTTCAGAACAAACATAATTTAGTCATTGCTTTCCACACATTATTCTTTTGAGATGTACTAGAGTATCGTATCTGTTTGATACTCCGTGCATTTTCATTGACCTCCGGACGCATGCATTTCACCTGCTGAGAAGAAAGGTGAGAATTTTTGGCAGTGCAGTGGATGTTTGTCATGCTTTTGCTCATTCCTGTCCCAATATCCCATGTGGTGTAGATATCATTTTGTAAGAACAATTTTCAAACTGAGTGTATCAATGTTAATATTTAGCATAAGACATGGCATTTTGAGTCCATGCTGTTGATCATGATAGTTGTTTGTAATATTTTATTGTAGGTAATGGGCTTTGATTGATATTACGAAGTGAGCGGACGTTTTACTTTGTGAACATAGTCTAGGCATCTGTTAGAAGTTAGTGAAGACTAGAGTGGACCATTCAGTTCACAGCAGAAAAGTATTCAAATAAACAAGTCTTACCTTTTGTATTGATGAATATGAGCAATGGCTGTGAAACCAAAACAATGATATTTTGAGATTTCAGTATTACGTCCTATTTTACTTCTTGAATTTTGTTTGAAATTACATGAGCATGGTTTAAATGAACTAAATATACTTTGCATAGAAATAGAAATTATTAATCTTTGTACATTTGTTTATCTAGACAAAAGATCCTGATAGATAGATGGATACATGTACAAGCACAAGCCTCAACAGGCATGTCATAGAATATAGATCATGGACTCATTTTGAAAATCAAACCAAATAACGAGAAAAAGTGTACAAATATAAGAGGTGAGGAAATAATGTTGATAACCAGTTTCATTATTGATTATTTCATTATTGCATGCAAATCTTCACATTCACATAACTTGCTGTTGTCACTACTGAATAGTTGTTTATTTCCCCCCTTCAGTGTTGTTGTGTTATTTGTTTTGTTCTTTTTTTAAAGTACTATAGACCAACTTCATTTTTAAGAAAACAATAAAACACTTTTAATATAACAGTGATTACATTGGTTTCATTACCTCACTGTGTTTTTGTGTTTCATATCTGAGGATTAAGAAGTGGCCACATGACAAGGCATTTAAACATAATCATAATAATCTATATTAATCAAACGCTTCAGTCAAATTTGTCTCACAGATTTCTTGAGAACTACGTAACGTAAAAAACATGCGGTTTTCACCTAAATTCGTAGGAAAATACAAAAAAGGTAACTATACACATCAGTCCTCTTTTTTTTTTTTTACCCTTAAAAAAAAAAAAAGGATGTGTATAGCAACGAAATACAATCTCCGATAGATCTTTTCAATCCGCCCGATTCGCCAATCGTCCAACTTTTTCACGTGTCTGATGCATTCGTTTATGATGCGTTTCGGTGCGCTAGGTATTCTTTCGCCGCTGGTGCGTTGCCTGCCTGCCCATTTGTAAAATACGGAGTTTGCCTTGTTTAAATAGCACCAAAATCCACTTAGAAGAGTGCTCTAAGGTGCTTTACAGGATGAACCTTGAAAGTGCGCATGCATCCATCAAATCCATCCAGTACAGAAAGAATAAGTGTAGACTACATAATAAAAAGTGTTTTGAACCTGTTTTTAAATTAAGCGAAGTTTTCATTTTCTCTACTGTGTTTACTTTAGCCTGTGCCAGAGTTTTGAAAAGGCCTTTGCACCTACTGCTGTTCTAGTCTTGGATGTATGAAGTTGATTGGCACTCGAAGATCTTACTGAGCAGTATGGAAGATATTTGCTTAGTAATTCACAAAGTTGGGCCTACATATTATGAGCACTTCCATTCAGGCATTTGTATGTAAATGTTGTTCAAAGATTTTTAAATTCAATTCGCTCTTCCAGGAGTAATCAGTGTAGCTTCTTTAAATAAGGATGGACATTTGAAGGCTAAAGTGGATGATACCAAGTATTACACCACCAATCGACATGGTAATAAAATATTACACCAAAGAGGGCAAACCAATTTACACCATTCGGGGCTAACCCCCATCGGACCAGATATCAGAATCGTATAAAAGAGTATACCATAAGGGACTAACTGTCGTGGTACTAAACATTACCCCGCAGTGCAGTTAGCTAACCCTCATGATATCAGATACTCATATCGAGCTAACCCAATGGTACCAAAAATTACATTATAGTTGGTTAAACCGCATGATCCCATAACGAGCTGTCCCAAATGGTCCCAAACATTATAGTTTTTGGTTAAACCGCATGATACCATAACGAGCCAACCCAATGGTACCAAAAATTACATTATAGTTGGTTAAACCGCATGATACCATAATGAGCTAACCCAAATGGTCCCAAAAATTACATTATAGTTGGTTAAACCTCATGATACCATATTATAATATAAAATAAGGAGCTAAGCCGACAGGATGCAGATATTACACAANATTATAATTGGTTAAACCGCATGATACCATAATGAGCTAACCCAAATGGTTCCAAAAATTACATTATAGTTGGTTAAACCTCATGATACCATATTATAATATAAAATAAGGAGCTAAGCCGACAGGATGCAGATATTACACAATAATGAGTGAATAATGCTGCCAGTTGTCGCATCATAATGGCACGTACATTCTTTACCGCCTAGTACCAGACATTGGCCTCCATCATAATGGACCTAAATGTTGCCCGTTATTTCAGGATGATGTTGGATAATCCTCGTGGCATACGAACAAAGCCAAGATAACTTAGATCACTACTCCATGCCACCTTCCCCGTGGTGGAGGGGTAGCAAGCTCAGACTTGCAAGCTGAGAGACCCTCTAGTGTAGTTGTTTGGTTTTTTTTCAACCCTTCTTCTCAAAATTGATCATTCATAGGAATTTGGTAAAATGTCTCCTCACACACTTATCTAGTCTAGAAAATGTAACATCGTACTAAATAATTATCAGACTGGGCTCACATTCCTTCTCCTTAAGAATAATGGAATATCTACCAGAATATGCCTTTCCACTTGGTTACATTTGGGTGCAAGGAGGGTGTTTGTAAGAGTACATTTATGTGTGATGTGCTCACTCCCAGTCCGTGCATAATTTTTTTTAATTTTCATTTTGCGAACTATGAATCCTACTATGAGCGCATCTTGAGCTACCGCCTGATAAATTATTGTGGAGTACGTGTTTGGTTGACACGCACGCACGCACGCACGCACGCACGCACGCGCACACACACACACACACACACACACACACACACACACACAGAAACAAGGTAATGCATTTTCTTTTACATTAACAAATTAATTGTACGTGACATTTATTTGTAAGTTGTAAAATCAGAACAGCTGGTTCAGGAAACGAAAGACACAAAAAAATGCAACAATCACATACTTGGTATGTGATCATGTTCCTCACACTAGCTTAAAAGCGACACAATTTGACTTCTTTTATTAGCTCAAAAACGAATGATTTCAAATATTTATTTTGTTGCTGATTTGCTCTCTGCAAGCTATAAAAATATATAGTTTATCTGTGGGGCAGCGTTATGGGAGTGAACTCCAGCTCTTAACAGCGTGGGTTTGAATCCCGACCAGGGGAAAGTATTCACACGTTCCCCAGTCCAGTATTTATAAAATTTATAAAATGTGTACTTGGCTATAGGCAGTGAAGATGTTATCAGCTTGCTAGTGTTGAACTTCCAGAAATGGCAATGGCACGCCAGGGAGTTGAGAAAGTCATAGACTGATCAAGCCTGCTGGGGTAAAAATAGTGTAAAATCGCATCAGCGGATAGTAGCCTGACTTCGCGACTTATATTTTTAAGAAAAAGCCAGAGGGGGAAAAATAATCCCGTAGGCTATTTGTCACGGGCTTAGAGTGAACCACGAACGTTTTTAAATGGCTGAACAATTTTTTGTAGTTATTGATAAACAAAAAACTGTAATTGAAAAAAAAGAACTGGCAAGTAAATAAAAAGTAGCCGTCAGTTGACCTAGTTTAGTCATGTCAAAAGCTTTTATAGGCTCCTCGGCAAGATCAGTTGTATGCGACCGCATTGTTTCTTTAAAGGGACGTGGGGGAGTTGGTTGCTTCACAGCCTTAAAAGTCCACGTTATATTTTTGTAAAATTTAAACAATGTTTATTCTTCCCCTCGTCTGACACTTTCTGAGAAAACACCGCTGGAATCTTGGGGTTTTCACCCTGCGTGTGTCGCCATAACTGGTGCTGCTTGACGTCAAAAGGGGAGATAGGATCGCAAACAGCAGGTTCGCACGGTTTGCGCATGCGTTTGTACCAGTCATCTCCTAACTGTTTTAGTTTTATGACGAGTAATGGCGGTGTACACAGGATGAAAATTCTGACTTTGATCAGTTTTTTTCCTCAGAAACGGTTGAACAGAGGGAAAATGTACGCGGTTTAAAGTTTTTGAGAAAAAAAAATAATGTGGATTCTTTTGGTTTGTGAAGTAAATATCTACCCTTGTCCCCTTAAGTAAATAGATGGGAATTCGAATTCAGCATGGACAATAAATAACAAGCATCAAAGTAATACTTAAATATAACTGAAGTAATGTACATAAACAGTATTATATTACAGTTTGTACAATTAATTTAAATTGGTGGTGATGGCATAGACTGTGAGAAAGACCTTTAACAAACTTCAAAATTTTATATGAAACATTGAAACATTAAGACAAAATAAACAAAGGTAAAGACGATTTTCCTGTAGGCCTCGCCTCTTGGGTGCATAGAATGATATGGCTACTGAAAGTTAACGAGCGGTTACTTAAAATGCAATGAGTCACATTCTTTAAAATGACAGAAAAAAGGAAACTTGTTAAAAATGAAATTGCAATGTATTTTATATACTCATTTTGTATAGTCTACGCTAGATATAAAACTAGGTTTAGACTATAATATATTTGTTAAGAGCAATACTCAGCTTCAGTTCCGGATTTTTTTTTTTTTTTTCNACGTCACAATCCATGCGTCAGGGTTTGACTAGTGGCGTGGCCTCAAGCTTGAGGACTAATAAGAAACGAAGTGGGAATCAGCTAGAACGCGTACTGAAAACTCACAAACTTCATCATGTTTGCAGGGTGTAGCGATATTCTGGCAAATATAGGGAAGGGGGAGGGGAGATCTTTAATTTAAAAATTATATTGCAATTAGGTCACTGCCCGTTAGGAATTCCATGATAGCTCACGTGGTTTGGATGATGAGCTAATATTTGTGCATAGGCATAGGCAAAGTTCCGAATTTTTGTAGGACAGGTATGCTCATTAAAGGGTAGATTTAAAAAACATATTATTTAAAGTGAGTTTTCTTCGAATTTTTGCCATTGCATGATGATATTGCGACACATCCCTCTCCCCCCCCCCCCCCC
>JAWQUT010000741.1:66623-76623 GCA_033807755.1 Ellobium chinense
AGGTATTTCCGTCTAGCTCATAGCAAGTGTTAATAAGTGAGAGGTTAATAAGAGTTAAAATGAAAGTAACGTATTACTTGTTTCTATACAATGCAGTATTCAATCCAGTCTGATAAGGTACAAAAGATAAACAGGTATAAAAGTGACAGTAGCTCCAGATGTCACATAAACAAATAAGAATAAGTTAACATTCATCACAGGGGGACCTGAAAGTCCCAGAGATAAACAAGCTTAAATTACCATTCAGTAGCCTCCAGTAGGCCTGCCTTCCCATCTATGTACAGGTATGCATAGATAATCAATGAAAATGTGCATAATGAAGAAGACAGACAGCATTTCTTCCCCTTTAAATAGAATACAATGAGCAAAGAGCACAGCGAAGGTCTTCGCATATAACCCGCCAGAATAACTTCGCCTTCTTTGAACTTGGCCGGTGATATGCGAAGACTGACGATAAAATTACATACTTTTTAGACAATGAGAGGATGAGCCAGGTCGAATTCACTGTTCACGTTGTCACAAAGAAATGGCTGAAACACCTTAATATAACAGGAGACATGGTCAGTGAGGAGATGTGTGTTTACAAGGCCGGATTAAGCTCGTGTGGGGCCTGTAACATCAGGAACGGAGTCAGAGCCTGCCCAGGCCCGGACCCCCTATATTATAGTCGAGAGGAGGGCGAATGACTGTGTGTATGTGTGTGTGTGTGTGTGGGGGGGGGGGGGGGNGGGGGGGGGGGGGGGGTGAGAAGAGAGAGAGACAGAGACAGAGACAGAGAGAATGACAATGAATATCAATAATTTTCGTAAGAAATGTTGCTTTTCACTCATATCAAACAATTGATACATGTATTGACGTTGAGATGGGGGGAGGGAGGGGGATGGAGAGAGGGGATGGGGGATCTAAATTACACATCGCGGACTCTTGCCTTCTGTAGTGCGGTCACAAATACGGCCAAGGAATGTTTCTAAACTAGAAATCTGACCGAGGATTCCCCAACTCATCAGACAGCTGGCACGCGGGGCCCCGCATAATATGTAACGGGTCCCACATTTTCGAGGGCCCCCCATAAAATACAACGAGCCACAAATTTTCGAGGGCCCCCCGTGCCAGCTTAATATTATGCTAGTCTTGCTAACTGGTTAATCGAGCACTTTGCGTATTGTGTAGGTCAAACTCAGAGAGGAAAATTAAGTCTTTAATATAATTAGTATTAGATCTACTAGATATGATAACGTTGACACACAAGACTTCTTCATTTTCGTAAAATGAAATTTGGTTAGAGGAAACTATAATACTCTGTACACAGCTGTCTCTGCGGAAAATTGTATTTTAAACCCTCAAAATTTGCATCAACAATTGCAAACTTTGCATGCAAAAAGTGGTAAAATTTGCAAAAACACACTCGTCATTTCGTTATTTATGACTAGACGTCTATGTCACATTGTTTACAGTCGTATCGGTGCAAAGTTGTAGAAATGGAACACAATGTTGCAGCCTCGGCATAAAAAGAGCATTTTTTTTGCCAAAATCGGTAGAATTTGCAAAAAAATTTGTGGAAAATGGCTAACTTTGCAAAATTAGCAAAATTGCAGCAAAGCCTCAAAAATGCGAAAATTCGCGACCACAGTTTTTTATGGAGACAGACAAAGAACAATATAGGAACAAAAGTGTGATATATAACTATTTTTTAGTCAGAGTCCTTCATGACTGAAGTATCCTTTCTAGCACTGTCCTTTTTTTAAAGTTCACTGACTCATTGTTTGCGATTAATGTGTTCGCCTTTAATCAGTTTCACGGAGTCTGTCGATGTAAACTGATGGAGAAAGCCACTTTAAAGCGAACCAGCCTTGGGCTCTTAGATGTACCGAATATCCGATAACTGACCCCTCATACCTGATATCACATGCCTAATCTTGACACTTGATACCTGATACCTAACACCTGATATTTGATAGTGCTTTCTCATACCTGACATCTGATATCACATACCTGATACCTGATATCTTATACCTCATAACTGACACCTGACACCTTATACCTGATATCTTATACCTCATACATGACATCTAAAATCTTATACCTCATACCTGACACCTGATATCTTATACCTCATACCTGACACTTGACACCTGATATCTGATATCTTATACCTCATACCTGACATCTAAAATCTTATACCTCATACCTGACACCTGATATCGTATACCTCATACCTGACACCTGACACCTGATACCTGATATCTTATACCTCATACCTGCCACCTAAAATCTTATACCTCATACCTGACACCTGATACTTGATACCTGATATCTTATACTTGACACCTGATACCTGACATCTTATACCTCATACCTGACACCTGATATCTGATATCTTATACCTCATACCTGACATCTCATACCTGACACCTGACACCTGATACCTGATTCCTGATATCTTATACCTCATACCTGACACCTGATACCCGATTCCTGATATCTTATACCTCATACCTGACACCTGATATCTGATATCTCATAGCTGACGTCTGATATCCGATCAGCAATACTTGATCAATGTCTGTACAGCCTGGAAGAGCCGGTGGGAGCAAAACAGTATCATCTGCACTGTCAAGGGAGGTGTGTGTGTGTGTGGGNGGGGGGGGGGGGGGCAATGATGGACCATGTCTCTTACCCCAGTCAACATAATACATGATGATTATGATGATGATGGTGATGGTGATGCTGATGTGAAAAGAAGGGATGGGCATGCTTTCATTTTTAAGGCAAAAAGCTGCAGTGTGGTATCTCATCCACAAAAAGTTCATAAAGAGGAAATAAACGAACACACACATACACACACACATCAAGCAATCAATCAATCAGTCACTCACACACACACACACACTCTCTCTCTCTCTCTCTCTCACACACACACACACACACACACACACACACACAAACACACACACATACACACATACGCGCGCACGCACGCACAACTACCGCGTAGTCATGCCGTCAGATTTTAGCGTTTTCGTTTACAAGACAGGGTTCGGCGATAAAACCATCTGACAAAAACAAGAACATTTCACTGAAGATTTGTTAGATCTGCTTATACACTGACCAACATGCTTAGTCAAGAAGAACTTTCTACCAGCTCTGTGAAATATCACTTTTTAATTATAAGAACCACCCTTGAGTTTCTAAAAATGGCACCTTTATATCCCGAGAACTGTGCACGAGCTTCTTGGAACATCACATATCAATTCCGAGAACTGGCCATTAATTTTGTCAAATGTCACTACTAATTCCGACAACTGTGACCTTCCTGGGCGTCACAACAACCTCTGAGATCTGAATCCCGACTTAAAATTATTTTGAGAGACTGCAAGACATAGAAATCATTTCGTTATCATATGCGTGTAATATGCGATGAATATAATCAAATTTCGTTGCAGATGGTGTAAAAAAAAACAACAGTTTAGTACGTAATCTGCGCTTGTCTTGTTACCTCACTCCGGAGCCCGTTACTCACGTACAATGACCAGCAGCTATGTTCGTTACCGGTACTCACATGCAATGACCAGCGACTATGGCCGTTACTTACATGCAATGATCAGTGACTATGGCCGTTACTCACATGCAATGATCAGCGGCTATGGCCGTTACTCACGTGCAATGATCAGCGGCTATGGCCGTTACTCACATGCAATAGAACCCCACTTACTTGTATATATATGTCAATAAAACAGGAAATATAAGCGACACTTTCGTTATAAAATCAAACTGGTAAACCTGGAGACAAGTGACTGCCTTCGGTATTTGATGGATCCTGTTGCTAGGTTCTTTGTTACTAGGTTAGACAAGCGCTGAGCAAAGATGGCGGCCACCATCTACTGCTTCAAATTTGTTAGTGGAACTTTACATCAACGGCCTTGTGTCTGAGAAAGACGTGGTAAAAATCAGCGGTAGATGTATGCTAATGAGTAAAGCAAAGACATAATGAGTGAGGCAAAGATATATGTATATCATACACCTCTAGCAAGTCAGCGCACTCTGTTCTAGTTCTTCCGCATAAGACACAGCCATCTTGGCTTGCTTAGGGGCTGATACATCCGTTGTTTAGAATCTCCGAGAGACCACCCACAGAATAATGGGACCGTCCCTTCCGTTCACCCGCAGGGACCAAACAGACATAGTCCAGTCTAAAATTTCAGGCATGCCAGATTTTCGAGTTGGTGAGTTAAATCTGACACAGAAAATGGGAGAGCCGGAACCTGCCCAGGACAACGAATGTATGGTGCCATCAAGTGCATGAGATTCGAAGTAGTGAGGTTCTACTTTACTGTGGAAACTCGATATTAAGTACACAGTTAAAATGTAAAATAAAAGTACGAATTTCGCTTGCACGGATTAGTTACGATTCTATCGTTTCATTATTCAGGTCAGCCTCGATATTAAGTATACTTTAATAATAACAATCACTTTTCCTTGCACGTAGGATATACTGTACTATATATCGAGATTCCACTTGTTTTGTGAAAAAAAACAATCTCTATGCAGGACAGCTGGCATGATTTTATATTAGAAGCCATGTGAAAATAAGTTTATGTGCTTAAGCACAACAATTTACTTGCCCCTGTGTCACGACTGAAGGACTTATCTCTGTTTTCCTGCCTTAGTCAGTGTTTTGATTAATTTTGATATACATGTCTGTACTGATCTCCTCCCAAAATATCTTGGAGGAATTGTGAGAACTGTGAAAAACGTCCTATTACAAACAAATGAAATTAGACATGAAATTTGGTGTGGCAGCTTCAAACAGACACATTCAAACATGTTCTCAAAACTTTGATGGGCAAGACACGTCCTCAAGTGAAAAGGTGTAAGCTATGCTGACTCACAACTTACGCGTGAAAATGTTTAGTCTTTACATAATGATATAAAAAAAAAAACGAAAGAAAAAAAACCACTCCAGGAACAGATAGATATCACCTATAGATTCAATATACAACGAAGTATGCATAGAATCATTATGGAATGAATCCTCAATAATACTGAACTATTTCCAGAATTATTATCGGCTGTGTATTCTTCTTCCTCGATGTGCTTTTCCAAGCGCGCCTCATTTTCGTTGTCTTCAGACATTTTCTCACAGATCTGATCCACTTCTGGCCCTGCAGCACCTAGATTAAGCCGCCATTTTAGGTGCGGCATGTATTTTTCATCTCCTCTTAAAATGCCCATGGTTGTATTTCTGTTGCAAGAGGAGGTTTTCACTACGACCAACGTCCGAGCATTCACGATCATCCAGCAGAGGGCCTCCTGCTCCTGACCTGTGGGAGGACAAGTTTCTCAGATCACCGGTGTGACATTCCAGAATGATACCTAGCACAGAAGGACCCCCAGGTCAAAATAATATAGGCATGGACGATTTGTAATGAGTGTTTGATATGAGATTTATGAAATGGATGAAATGAATGATACGGATTTTAGTTTTTATTAGTATTTACGCAGTGACCAGAGGCATATACGAGAATAGCCATACACACATAAATCCATACGTTGCATAAAAACATACACACACCCACCTACCCAAACGAACATTCACTTCCCACATCTGTTATTAAGTGCTCAGTTTCCATCTTGTACACCTACATCTACCATCACATCCATCACAACATCCACCATCGCATTGAACATCACATCTCTCACCTCACTCAACACCACATCCACCACCATATAATTATACTGTACCACCACATCCACCACTACACACAACAACATACCAAGATTGCCACCTTCAGTTCCAACATCATTTCCACTTCCACCACTACTTATTTTACCATCGATACCATGCTGCTACTAAAAAGTGAAACTGTTCAATTCTGAATTTGCTGATATTAATCTCCGAAACCATCCCCATTCTTATCTCATTGTTCTCTTCCCTTTTTTCTTCTGTATTTAGTCAGATAGGGGCAAAGATATGCCTGGACTAGAGTTGGAGGGGAAGGGGGGTGTGGGATGTAGGACTGATGTTGGGGACAGAAATAGCACCCCATTGGAGGGTCTCCTGACAATACTGTAAAGACTCTAATGCGTGTTTCCTCTCCTCCCACCCCACCCTGTCTCAAACACACCCAAGCCCAAGCACACCCTGAGGAGATTCCAGGATTTTGTCAAGTTAAACTAACAAGCTACAGCCTGGGGTCTTACAATCCGCAGGGACCTCAAAAAAAGTTTACACAAATTTAATTTTCGCCGTAAAACATCTAGTTCTCTCGATGAGATATCAGTTAATGCAATCATTTGAAAGCAACTTTTATGGTGGAGCACACTTGATACGGATATGCTTAGGGCATAAACACGGATACTGAGTACAGTGGTTTTAGTCCCGATTTCACTTCTCTAAGGATACGTCTGTTAGTAAGTACACTTTCAGTCATTCCCAAGATGTACGTATTATCCTTGCTGCACTGTATTCATGTTGGAATTTTTGTTTTGTTGCGAGTAAACATGTTGCTGGACCGGGAACTGAGATAATAGACCCTAAAGATGATTGATATCATCCATTTTCGACTTTTCTTTGGTTACAGAAATCATGAGAATGAAAAGTCATTTCTCTACACACAGACATTGATTTTATGGGCAATAATCCATATCCGGCTAAGCACTGGCTGGGAAACCCCCGGTGGCTATTTTTAGCACCCGATACAAGCTTTGTTCTCAAGACAATGGCGGACAGTGGTGTTGCTCGTGATTTCGCCCCCAAAAACATTACTTTTCTGCAGGACTTTTTGAGACAAAGAGGTGTTACTATACCAGATAAGGGTTAGTAACTGTCGAGATTTTTTCTGTGTGTGTGTGAGGCCTATTAGATGAATTATATATGTACCATAAAATTGTTCTTTAATGGCTATTTTCTCAGAGTTTCCATTACATAGAATAACTCTCCATCGACTTCAAACAACTGTAAATCAGGCTATGGTAAAGCCAGGCCAAACCTTGTTAATCTAATTTAATTTCACAGCAATGACTTGCAATACGAGCATCTTAAAGATTCCACTTGAAGAGCTAAATTTGAGAACTTGCGTATTAACGATGGATCTAACAATGGTTATAATCTCATCAACTGTGCTTAATGAACGCCACTAAAGAAGCATTCAGCACCGATTGCACTAATGTAAAAGATCCCATCGTTAATGCGCAAGCTTTCAGTTATTGTGACGACCATTTTTGGTACTACCCTTTAGTGCCTGATGATCCTCAACTTGAGAAACATGGTATTTTTTGGGTCATCTGGATATCTCCGAATAGAGTATCCCTCTTCAGCGGACCACAGATATTGTCAAATAATCTCTTATGCTATGCACCACTGTGAGGTCTACAGATGGAACTTTTTAACCACGGGTCTCGATGTTTTTCTTTCCCAAGGGGCCTGACCAAATGTAACTGCAACAGTGGAAGTGTCTCACCTTGTGTCAATGTGATGACCGTCTTGTAGCTGGTTCTGTACGTCATAGCGGCGATGCACTGATAGGTATGATCTCGCTGGTAGGGGAGGTAACTCTGCTCGTCTGTCCCAGGTTGGATAAAGCTCTGGAGGAACATCAGCGAGATGGTCTTGGGAGATGACCTTGACCTTTTCGGGGATATAATAAAGAGATTTACAAGTCGTATCCTGGCCAGTGCTCGCTCACACAACACCCCACCCCAACAGGCCAGATCATTCAAAATCATTGTCAATTCCCTGGGAAGCACACAGTGCCACTGCCACGCACAAGCGTTGAATACTAGCATTTTGACAATGTTATCTTTCACTGCCAATAGTCGAGCAACCATTTTACAAAGGGTTGACTAGAAAATGTGAAAAAAAAAATGGTTGCCCGAGGCACTTACAACACGACCATGATCGGAAATCGAACCCACGGCCTGCAGACCACAAGTCCAATAAAGTAACCATTGCGCCACTCTGCTTCGTATCAAACAGAAGAACTAACTACTATAAAAAAACAATAAAATATATAACAGTTATCCACTTTTATAGGACATTCACAAATTATTGAACAAGGTTTTTCTTCAATATCTTTTAACTTTTATCTTAATGAAGGGATTTTTTTCAAAATTGTACATGGAAGCCTATACTGTTTGTCTTAAGAGGAATTTTTTTGCCTCTTTCTCTTGTTTTCGTAGAAAAAGTTTTTTTTAAAAAAAAATAATCGTTGGTTAAAAAAATCGCAATTGCTGCTTGGTCAAACATTAAGTACTTTTACAGCAACGTGACGTAGAAGAAAAAACATAAAACCATCGCTTTGTTGCACTGCGGTTATTTGCATCACCACTCTCAAGAAAGGTTAAACGAGAGGAGAAAATAAACATACAGTGCTAAAAACTAGATTGGCTTCCTGTCCTACTAATATGATTAACATGGCAGAGCGACAAATTATTACCCCAGCAGGCCAGATCATTCTTGGACTTTCTCAGCTCCCCGGGGAGTATAAAGTGCCGCTGCCCTTTGGAGGCGCTAATCAGTAGCATTCTGACTATGTATAGCCATAATCGTGCTGAAGCACCGTAAATTCCTAACTCAAACAAACCTACTTACAGGCCAGTAGTACAAGGGGGACACGGAGCACTTAGTAACAGAAGTAAGGAGTGAGCAGACGCAAACAGATGCTCACACAAGGTAGGATAAAGGGGGAAGTGCTCAAGAAGACAAATGCAGAGAGAAAGTGGAGGAAGGAAAGAAAGTCATGAGGTGGGAATCGAACCCGCGACTTCTGCGTCGGTACCCATCGCCTTGCCGTCTTTTGGCCCTATTAACATTTTGCGTTATTCTAAATATACCACTGTGATTTGGGGAAATTCTTCCATGGAGGTTAAAGTACTTCTTTTACCCGATCTTTTAACGGGAAGAAAATGGGGGGTCATCGCCCAAAATTTTTCACAAATATCTTTTGAAAAAGATCACCTCAAATTCTGATTTGGTCCCCAATTTTCCATTTGGCTGGTTTTGACCGCGTGCGAATACATAGGCCTACACATTTTGATTTTTTATCTAGAAGGCTCAAATTGCACCTGGAACTTTAAAATTGGATGCTGTATTTAGATCACAGGTCATTTCACACATTTTTTCACCCTAACACTGGCTGGCAGGGCCCCAAAAAAGGGGGATTTTATATATTAGCGGATTAATTGGGTTGTACACTATGGGTGATTTGCCCTTCTAATAGGTGTCACAAACCTTTAGTGTCAGTACCATTTGATCATTTCATTATTTGGGTAGGCTTCAGTACTGATTACTCCTCAATAAGAAGTTTAAATTTTGATTTTCATGCACATTTGGAGGTTCTATTGAACACGTATTGTAACTCCACTTCATGACGAATGAATGTAAATACTTTGATTATCTCCCTCACATCTCGCTCATTATGAAAAATAGTCTGGTGTTTAAAGATATTTTTGACCGAGCGAGATAAAATAAGAAAAAAAAAGAAGAGGAAGGTCAGAATGAAAAAAACAGCCTTAATTTTGTTTGTCATTTCAAGACGGTGTTATGGAAACACTTACAGAACTGTCATTTTTTAACTGTCATTGTCTTTGTAACATGCTTTGAATGGGACAACAAGGCTGTTACTTGGTCGGGTGTCATTATCAACTGTCATTGTTCACTGGCAATGTCTCCAATGGGAAAGCAGGGCTGTTGTTAGCTTACTATAATGCCGCACGTACCTGAGAGTAATACATCCAGATCTGTTGGTGTTGTCCACGAAAGAGGCGGTGTCGGGAAGCTCCATAGGGTAGATACAAGGCTTGCTGTGGATAGTCTCTGATGACTGCAAGGCAATGTCCCAGGGACTGCAAATATAGGCCAGGGTCAGGTCAAGGTCTTTATGTAGTACCAGGATTACTTTACGTAGGTCAAGGTCGGGTAATGGTCACTGTGTGACGCTAGGATTACTGTTAAATAGGTCAAGGTCAGGCCAGTATCACTGTGTAAATCCAGGATTACTGT
>JAWQUT010000741.1:79123-91623 GCA_033807755.1 Ellobium chinense
CTCCAGAGAATGGCTCTAAGTGCCACCCTGAGGTCAGGGTTAAAGGTCACACATTCCAGTTTCCCCAGCTTCGAATGTCTTATATAGTGTTTGTGTATCTGTGAGAGCAGACACAGATGTGCAGATTCAGCCCTCAGTATTTACTTTTACATTCCTTGTATTTTCAAGTCCCTTCCATTCACTCTCCCGCTATCTCCTCCTGTCCAGTTCGTGCTCATCTTCATTATCTCTTGCTCTCCGCCTTTCACTCTCCCCCCTCTCTCTCTCTCTCTCTCCCCGCGCGCTCTCTCTCTCTCTCTCTCTCTTTCTCTCTCACCTCACAAGCTTTAATTTCTCATCATGTCATCTGCGCCCTCTCCATGTAATACTTTTACTCTTTCTCTCTCTCTCTCCCCTCACAAACTTTAATTTCTCATCTTCTCATTTGCGATCTCTCCATGTAGTACTTTTACTCTCTCTCTCTCTCTCTCTCTCTCCCCTCACAAACTTTAATTTCTCATCTTCTCATCTGCGATCTCCCCATGTAATACTTTTACTCTCTCTCTCTCTCTCTCTCTCTCTTCCCTCTCTCTCCCCCACCCCCCGCGCGCTCTCTCTCTTCTCTCTCTCTTTCTCTCTCACCTCACAAACTTTAATTTCTCATCTTCTCATCTGCACCCTCTCCATGTAATACTTTTACTCTCTCTCTCTCTCTCCTCACTCTATCTTTCTCTCTTCCCTCACAAACTTTAATTTCTCATCTTCTCATCTGCGATCTCCCCATGTAATACTTTTACTCTCTCTCCCCCCCTCTCTCTCTCTCTCTCTCTCTCTCTTATTCAGCCTGATTGGTCATGGGTCAGAAACTAAAATGTTTTAACATTGAAACTAATGAAATGCACTTCTTCTTTTCCCTTGTTACACTCGTTACACTTCATTCTACTAAAATACTTTTACCACAATGTCTCTGGTAAACGGAAAAGATCATGCATACTTTATAAATCAGGAGAAATACGAAATGGAATCCCAACCCCTTCCTCCCGTGGCTAAACTCCGCTTAATGTCGCTGAAACTATAATATACATTTGGCTCTTGAATCATTCAAATGCCATTTAAAAACACATCTATTCGTAAAGTACTTGTCAAAGTAGCTACTGCAGTCCGTATTTGGAATGCTTGCTCTATCAAGAATAATTTTGAAACGTACGTCTATATTGTGAAATAAGTACGTGTGAGTGTGTATGTTTATGCTTGTAATATGTCTGGTGTTTGAAAGAAATGTATGCGAATTTTTGCGATGTAAAGCGCCTCGAGCTCTTCGGGGGTGAGGCGCTATAAACAATATTCTCTTTATTATTATTATTATTTGGCTCTATAAATGTAAACTGTTTCTCTGCAAACATATCCACCGAGAAACTCCCAAAACATTAATAGTTTCACTATTGTTAACCCAGTCCGTTCATTAACCTACAGGTATGAAGATACCAATAACACCTGGCATAAAAATTTGCAATTTTAAATAGTCCCTACAAAATCAGAAAACTGGTCATNTGGATTTAAACTTCAAAGGCTTAGATGCCAATTTATGTGTAGACTCAGAACAGGTGAGGTTTAGCCACTTAAGTATGAAATTTGTGGTTGTTGCTAGGTGGGTAAGGTTACCCTGTTTACTGAGTGAAAAGGCCTAAAATATTAGGTTGCCTGATTCACTGCCTGCGTTAATTGGTTTAGGGGCAGTTTTCTTGGTGTCAAAATTTGGAGGAAGAGCTAAACAACATGCTTGAAAAGTATTTTGGCATGGAACCCCTGGATAAATAAATGAGAGGTGTAAAATATTATCAAGAGTGAAAAAAAAACAACAACATTGGCATCTTCATACCTATATGATATCGATTATACGTTCGGCCACTGATGAATGCGGTATTTAATGTATCATAGAGTTTAGTGTAATATAGCCGTAATCGTGCTGACACGCCGTAAAACACAGAGTTTAGTGTGCCGAGTTAGAACTTACTGAGCTGCAAGAGAAAAAAAAAGACAACAGAGTTTTACAGGTTTTTATCATTACTGGCATTGCTTGGTTAAGAAAGCCACCATTGGCTCATGCTGGGAAAAAGCACCAACTTTCTCGTTAGAGACATCTTGGTGAAATTCCTGAGAAAGTGCGTGCAATATTTTTACATGTGCTCCTATTAAAGAATTGCATTATCTGTTACATATTTGGCCATTTGGAAACACAAGTGTCACTTTTCTAGACAACCTACCACGGCTACAGACTTCAAATTTGGCGTGAAGATACCACAAGATATCTCGGTCATCATAACGGCTTTCGATTTTGCCCTTAAAAGCCCTTGGCTCCCAAATAACTGACTGGATCTTTAGCTCCAACTGGTTCTAACAGACTTCGGGTCAAAACTGACTTTCCTATGCACAAAAGTGCTTGCACTTCTCTGTAACTTTCCAGATATGGTTTGGCTCTTTTTTGGCTTTTTTTTGTTTTGCTTTGTGTACGATTTGGCTCCGCTCGAAAAAAAAATCTGGCAACTTTGATCGGAAGCTCACACAATGGCGGCATTCATTTGTGGTTTCAAATTTGCCGCTGGCACAAATTAAATTTCTGTTACATGCGATATCTGAGGGTCTCNTGTGTCGGAGGAGGATGTGGCAAGAATCAACTGTGCAAATAAATGAGGCAGAGATATAAATAAAGCAAAGACTACTTGCAAGTCAGTGCATGTCTCCTGCAGCTTTCGCATTAGTCGCAGCCATCTTGGCTTGCCTATTGATAACAACTTCCGCTCTTCGAGGGAACGACACCTTTATTCCCAAAATGACGTCATAGAACATCTATGAAAGGCATCCGTGTACTTTGAGATAAATTATTTTTAAGATCACCATCCACATCAGACAAAAGTGAATTAGTTGGCACGCTGGTGCGCAATTTTGCATGTAAAATGTATTGAATTAGGGATGGGCAGTGCCTACCATAGCAATACACTGTACCCTGCAATCGAAGAGTAGTCTACACCCTTACCATAGCCTACCACTACTACCAGACATGCACAGAAGTACCTACGTGTAATTTAGAGTGAATATCATGAGGGTTCCGTATGGTCCAATTTCCGATGACGTCATGGTCAAACTGGCACTTGTGTCCAGTGGAGTTGAGGCACTGTTTGCAAGTCTGCATACAATGATGATCTCCACAACCCTCGTTGTTCACGCTAGTGAAAGAGAAATTATAGAAAATCGCGAGCTGCCTTCATCTCCAATATTTAAACTATGTTTTTAGGGTATATTTCTGTATCTTAATAAGTCAACTTGAGTCACTCTCACCAACAATGTGGTCAGTACACTGTGCGTGCCGTAAGTGATCCTCTCCTCCACCCTATAGTACTACTGCTACTGCTTATACCGTGCCACAATATCTGCCGCACTACTTCCTGTGCCTCAATAACTGTACCTGGTCCCACTTTTACTATCAACTGTGGTCCGTTCTGCATACAACTGCACACGGCACAGAGATGACCATCTCTTCCACCCTACAGTACCACTAGTATTCTACTGCACTACAGTACCTACTGGACTACTTTCTATACC
Source organism: Ellobium chinense (assembly GCA_033807755.1). Classification (NCBI taxonomy): domain Eukaryota; kingdom Metazoa; phylum Mollusca; class Gastropoda; order Ellobiida; family Ellobiidae; genus Ellobium; species Ellobium chinense. Next base: position 82,703 of record JAWQUT010000741.1, read on the forward strand.
TGGGTCCACCCTCACCAACAATTGTAGTCAGTTCACTAGCACACGGCACAGAGATGGCCCTCTCCTCCACCCTATTACAGTACCACTAGTACTATACCTACTGTATTACAGTACCTCCTGGACTACTTTCTCTACCAGATTATCCGTACCCCGGTGTTCCCTCACCAAAAATTGTAGTCATATCACTATCACAAGGCACAGAAATGGCCCTCTCCTCCACCCTGTTCACTGTACCTGTATCCGCCATTACCTGCATGTGGTCAGTTCATCCGCACAGGGTATAGAGATGATCCTCTTCTCTGCCTTGCTCAGAATGACATAAGGGGTGGAGTAACTGAGCTTGCCGCCCAATCCACTCAGGTCTGACCCGCGGTAACACTCCCAGTCTAAATATAACACTATCTGGGTCACCTGCCGGATAAGCAAGAAAGTACGATTTCTATTACTACTGTTATTGCTACCGTTGCTACTACTACAATACTGCTACTACCACCATTACTACTACTACTACTACTACTACTACTACTACTACTACTATCATGTAGCTAATAATAACAACAACAACAAGAATTACAACGAAACAACAGCAACAACAACAACAACAACAACAACAACATAACATCAAAAAGAAGGGAGAAGAAGAAGTCTTGTGTTGTTCATAACAATAACAACAATAATAGTAATAATAATACAAGTGTCACAAATATTACTGCTAATAATAAATTTCATCTTCTACACAATAACAGTAATAGAAATGAGTTTTTACAATAGAGTAGGGTATAGGCGTTTCATAAGTTTTATAGCCAGGCGCGGCGGCTGCTCACGCGACTTCACATTTTTATTACCTTGACCAGGCCACAACACTCAATATCCTTCTCAACTCCCTGGTGAGAACACAATGCCGGTGTCATTTTACAGGCACACAAACTAAGAATCATTCGGAGAATAACAGTAACACTCCTTTCTTGGAACCAACTGTCCAGTTGATTGTCCAGGTGGCATTTTTGAGACATTTTTTTTTGTTTGTTGTTGTAAAGGATTGGGCTACAACCATTAACTCTGTATGTTGAACACTATGAAGGAGGTGCAATCAGCATAGATGCACAAAGAGATCCCACGGTTAATACACAAGTTCTCAAGTATATATTATATAACGTTAACTTCCTACATAATATAACACGTAAACTCTACAATTACGTGGTTATGTTGGACAAGGACGGATGGATAAACACACACACACACACACACACACACACACACACACACGCACGCACGCACACACACACACACACACACACACGCACGCACATACACACACACACACATATATACACACACACATACACACACACGCACACACACACACACACACACACACACACACACACACACACACACATAGGGATTGCATCAAGGTATAACACAAGTGTGCACCATTGTTTACATACACGATGCTTAATTCATATAAGTATGCCTGACGTCATCAGTTCTCTCTCCACTCCTCTGTGACGTCAACTTACCTCCTCCTTGTCATAACTGATGCGCACACAGTAAAATGCTCGTTCGTTCTCCTTTCGCAGCATGGCAAATCCGTCACCATCGACATGCCACTTCGCCATGCACACCAATTTTTGGGTTTTCCCGAAATAACTGTCACCGGGTATGCAACTTTTCTCCCGGAAATGGAAGTTTATGCCTTCCCCTTCCACGCAGTCGCTCTCCACTCTGACAGGGGCGGCCTTTTCTTGAGAGGGTGGATGTCTGCATAAGCGCCGCCTAGGCAGAAGAAATCATTTCTTTTTTTCAATAAATGTGAGCCTTTTTGATGACGTCAAAGCGCAAAACTGGTCATCAATAAAAGTTTGCCTTCTTGCACTCTGCACAGCGGGAAACTAAGGATGGCCGGATGGAGCATTGGAATCAAGCTCTGAAAGTCGTAAGTTCGATTCCAGTGCTCACCTTCTATTAGGACTTCTAAAGTTAGTGGTGCGCACATGGAAACTGGAGCTTCGCAATATGGCAACCACCATCTACAGTTTCAGATTTGCTAGTAGAACTTTTATCAACGGCCCTGTGTCGGAGGAAGATGTGGCAAGAATCAATGGTGGTAGGTATGCTAATTATTTAGGCAATAAAAATAAGCACGGCAAACCCCACTCACAAGTCAGCGTACACTTTTCTAGCTCTTCCGCATCAGTCGCAGCCATCTTGGCTTACTCAGAGATTGATACTTCCGTTGCTTAGAATCCCCGAAGGATCGCGCACAGAGCATAATGGAATAGCCAACTTCGCGTATCCGCTGTGACCAAACAAACGTAGCGGAGCTGGCCATCTGGCTGGCAAATGACGTCATGTTCAAGAACAGGAACAGAAACTCGCTCATTGAGGTGGCTAGACTGATCTTTTTACATACTGGTAAGTAGTCCTTTTCTTGAACGGCATCGTGGTGACTAAACTGCCAGATCAAATCCATGCAATTAAATTTAAATTCTAAATCTGAATAGTGATGCGAGTCTCCCGTTCCAAAAGGTTAACCATATTCGAACAAAATATGACAAAGTTTGATCTTGCACTTTTCCCATTAGCTCAGATGCCTGCGGTGCTGGGCGCAGCTCGATGGCATTTAAAAACTGCATCATGAGAGGGGGCGGGGGGGGGGATTCATTAGAAATTATTATTATTATTTGACTTCATTCTTATTTTTGCTTTCTCTGAATTTTTACGACTAAGCCGTGATCCAGTCACTCTCCAAACGTCCAAAAGGCCCAACTATAAATAACAACAAGTCTTTTGTGAAATTCTGACTATATTCCACGGCTTCTTCATGCCTTTAAGGATGTCACAAAATATTGTTTTTATCTAGCTATATTAATAAAACGCTTCAGCCGAATTTGTGTCACAGATTTCTTGTGAACTACGTAACGAAAAAACATGCGGTTTTCACCTAAATTCGTAGAAATATACACGACAGATAACTATACACATTAGCCCTCTTTATTTTATTTACCCTTTAAAAAAAAAAAGAATGTGTATAGCAACGAAATACAATCTCCGATAGATCTTTTCAATCCGCCTGATTCGCCAATCGTCCAACTTTTTCACGGAGTCTATTGCATTCGTCTATGATGCCTTTCGGTGCGCTAGGTATTCTTTCGTCGCTGGTGCGTTGCCTGCCTGCCCATTTGTAAAACGGGGTGTTAGTCTTGTAATAGTTAACTGTTGGATTATTATTGTTGTTGTTTACAAAGATTAAAAAAATAAAGCATCTAAGGTGGACTGAAGATTTAAGTATCATGGGTACACATTATTTGAGCGCTATAAATGAATTCAACATTACAGACTAGAATAAAACACGAGTTGGCAAACACTTCTTTCTTAAATTAAGTGCAATATTAGACCCCGTTTGAAACATGTATTGCATTTATCCACATCAAGAATGTTTGCGTCAAAGAGAACCTCTTGTTAGCAGGTCATATTCCATGCAGCTGTCGTTTCATTTTGGCCGACTTTTTTTATATAACTTTATGAGGAAAACTTTTTTGTTTCAAACTCTTTCAATGTCCAAAAAAAGTTAGTTAAGGCAAATTGAAAGAAGAGGATATGCAAAATTTGACCAAGACTGATCAAAGCTAATCGGGGATACTTAAAAAGAAACGAAAACCGAATATTCTTGGACGGACTATAATAATACACTTTAAAATAAAATGAAGTAACACTGGGTCTAAACAGAAAATCTAGAAAATGCCATATAGTGTCATTTATAAAATATCTGAGAGACACATGAAATCAGGTAGGTGCTAAATAAAAACTGTTCTAGTATCATCAGCCTTATTGAAGAAAATGCACCATTCAGCACTTTGGTGTGCATTTTACATAAGAACTTCAATGCATTTCTGATAGTACGTTGCGCACCGTGCTATATGCACCACAATCTCTGGGAAAAAAACACCTTTTCCAGAGACAGTGATGCACAAAACATAGTGTGCAACTTATCCCCATGAGTGCATTCGATTTCTATGCAAAATTACACACCGAAGTGCTGAATAGTGCATTCTTCTCCTTCAAGGGCGATGATCTTAGAACAAGTGTCATTAGCGATGACTCCATTTGTTTGACATTAGATTTCAGCCACGTCTCTTACAAACCTTTATGTTATGCATGATCCTGTGGAGGATTTTCCCTATTTTTCTGTCTAGATAAACAGTTATTCCATTTAAAATCAAACGGTGTTGACAGTTTCTCATAATTCAGCGTCAAGGCAAAGCATCCAAAAAAGCCTCCATAGGATCATGGATAAAGATATATCAGAGACGTGGGGTGAAATCAGGTGTCAAACAGCTGGTACCATCGTTAATGACACTTGTTCTTGAGGAAGAAGAATGCACCATTCAGAACTCCGCTGTACAAGGTTGCATAGAAATCCACTGCATTCATGGTGACAAGTTGCATAATATCATGTTATGTGCATTACGACCTCTTGAAAAGGGTAGTGTCTTCCCACCACCCCACCCCCTCTCCCTTTAGATCACTGGCTCCGAATTCGGTGGATTGGCGCTGCAAAAAAACCAAAAAAAAAAAAAACTCACCCGATGTGATCCATGGTGTAATGAGATATATGTTGGAAGTTATAACCCCCAGAGAAGGGGCAGGCCGTGGTGGCTGTCCTGTACTGGTGTACAGAGATCCACGGAGAGTGGTCCAGTGTCATATTCTCTGCAGGATAAAACAACAGCAACAATAAATGCACTCTTTTCTTAGTTTCGTCAAGTCAAATCTTGCTTCAGGGAACTGCCTTCAGGCCGCTATAACAAGTAACACTGATAAGGATAAGGATAAGGATAACTTTATTTGTCCACAAAGGGAAATTTGCCTTGTTACAGTGAGCTTACAAAACATAAATACACACACACACACACACATACTTCCACACACACACATCCACAATCAACCACGAACACACACTCTTGAACATTGATTGATCAAGGGCCATTTGTTCTCCTCTCCTCTTAACAAAGGGATGGAGATGATTTTTTTTTTTTGGTTTCGTTTTGCTTTGTTTTCAGTACCATCTAAAAGGATTTTATAGGTTGATCAGAGGCCGTATACACAATGCTGCGTAAATAGACCTGCTGGAGGTATCTACAAAAACCTCCCTCTTCGTCCCCACTTCAAAGAAAAAAAATCAGTGACGTTTTCCGAAGTTAACGCCAGCGCGCTGTTAGAACAACAACAACAACAGAAGTACAACAAAGACAGGCATCATCACAACCTACAAAGACAACAGATGCAGCAAGGACTCAGTCAAAGGCACTGTCAGAGGCGTAGCCCGAGGCTACCTAGTGTGGACCGGCGGAGGGTCACAAAAGGGTTCACACAGCCTTGATCGATGAGATCAGCCATACAGTGAATATCAGCAAGCGTTGGATACAGCTAGAAAATTTATTGATGGCATCTCAGAACTTTAGGAAATTGGAACAAAGGGAAGAAACAAAGAGCAGTGTTTTTGCTTCTGCGCGTAAGCCGCGGTGAGAAAGTTAGGGCAGCTTCTAGAGGTTAGCTAGGAAAGTGGAATCTACTGGGTACGACGAAAGTTGATGAAACTCGGCAAAATGGCAGCCACCACCTAAGGGTTCAAATTTGTTAGTGGAACTTTTCATTAACGGCCTTTTGTAGGAAGAGGATGCTGCAAGACTTATCGGTAGTATGCTAATAAATGAGGCAGAGATCTAAGCATAGCAAACAACACTCGCAAATCAGGGCACACTTTTCTAGCTTTTTCGCATCAGGTTCAGCCATCTTGGCTTCCTTAGAGACCAATACTTCCGTTGCTCAGAATCTCCGAGGGATCGTCTACTGAACAAGGGGGCCGCCTCTTTCACGCACTCACGGTGACAAAACAAACGTAGCCCAGGTCTTCCACACGGCTGTACTGTAATCTAATCAAGGTTTAAAGTCAGGGGAAGGGGGGGGGGGAGAATGGAATGGAGGGAAACAACAACAAGGACGATCAACAGAGACATTCTCCACTGAACTCTGAATCGCCGAACGGAGCACATCTGAGCCTGTTCAGAATGCAATTTCAAATTCAAGTTTCATTCAATCGAACCCAGGTTACACTGTAACATAATATAGGTGGTCGAACACTGATAACGCATGACAGCACAGAAACAGAACAATATAACTGCATAATATACTCATAGACTACAGTGTTCTTATCCCAGTCAACAAGCAAACAAGGAACAAGGAAACAACACTGGTCCTAAAGTGGACCTATAGCTGCAAGCAAATAACAACTTTGTTTCTTTGGGTTTTTTGGTTTTTTTCATACGAGACATAGTTAAAGAACACTGACAGCGGATAGCCGAAATCACAGCTCAAGAGTGTCATCATCCGTTCTATGACAATGTCGAAAATGGAAAAACATGCTAAACTATTCGTTCTTTATATTTTTCTTCTTTTACGTCGTCAAAAACTCCCTAACGCACTTAAGTATTTTTACACAATGATGTCTTGTAAGGGAGATAACTAAAATTTTAAAATTTCTTGGCAATGAAGTGCTGTTCAATGAATGTACAGTAGGATATCGAAAATAAAGTATGCCCTTGGCAAATGGAAATATTGTCCTCATTATTCGGGAATACTTAATATCGAGGTCTTCCTGAATAATGAAATAATAGAATAACAATGAATCTGTGCATGTGAAAATGATACAACAACAAAGGATGGTTTTCATATGAATACCCATATTGTGGCTTCACTGCATTCATTCTCCTCTCCAGCGCGTGTCATGCTCCATATATCATTCTGTCTGTACACTTGACTTATGATGCATGATTGTAGATTTGAATGTGATAGAATAGACAATGGAGAGCGTTTAATACGGACACGATTAGTACGTAAACACGGATACTGAGTACAGTATTTTTGGTCCCGTTTTCTTCTCAGATGGGGCATTCCATGTAAAATGTCACCTGAGGACCAATGGTGTATTATTGTGCAGAATAACTGGAATAGTTCAATGTAATTGGAAGGAAGTTCACTTCCTACCTTGCAAAGCAGCTCTTTTCTCTAAAATATTGTATTACTATTGTGTCCCATCAGCTACCAATTTTTGTCCATCTGTTACTCAGAAAGACGGCCCTAGTGTGCTAAATTATTATTGTTGGATAAAACTGCTTTATCCACATGTTAAGATGCATTATCTGAGTGTATAAAATTATGTTTTTCTATTATGAATGGTTGATTTTCAGAAATTGTGCTACTTTGGGTTACCATGTAAAAAAGAATGTACTTTTAAACCAACACTATGAGGTGTGATGTTATGAGATCCAGTTTATCTCTAAAGTCAGATGTTAGTTTTGTCCGTTAATTTGTCATTGATTTTTTTATTTGTGTAAAGAAAACCAAATAAAATGGATTATAAGTAAATCTGCGAGTGCTTTTGTTTGAAAAGTATCGTCTAAATGTCCCGTCAATTACCATGAAATGACCCTGATGAAATGTGTATGGTTAATACGTATTTCTGTTAATAAGTACACTTTTGGTCGGTCCCAAGGAGTACGCAGGATTCGTGCTCCACTGTATAGTAAAATGAAAAGCAGACATCTTGAAACTTCTCATTATGAATAAATTACCTTTTCTCACAGTAAATATTTAGCTTTTAATTTCGTAGCAAGTTCCATTGCACACGGGGGTAAAAAAAAAAATGTGCCCCTTCGTATGTAAGCACTGCACCCCTTTGGGGACTACGCCCTGCTGCTTTGCTGGCTTAAAACTAACCCGGGCCAGGGGCAGAACCCATGTTCCTCTCTCACAATCTACGTCCATGCTACTACAAACATTTCAAGAGAGACTCACGGTTACAGACGCCCTCTGCTGTCACCCAGGTATCCGACACTGCCAGTTGTATGACAGTTGAACTGCGAATGATGAATCTTATGCACTGGTAGGTTGGCCGGTACTCCTCATGTTGGACAGAGAACAGATTCGGTCTGCCCACAAGACACAGACAGAAATAATAAGTATATCAAGTCACGAGTGAGAAGCAATATATCCAAAATAATATTGTAGGCTGCACAAGCCTAACTGGTAAAACAACAACAACAACAACAACATGAAAAACAACAACAACAACAATAACAACAACGACATCACCACCACCACCATCACCACCACTACTAACAACAACAACAACAACAACAACAACAACAACAACAATAACAACGACATCACTACCACCACTAACAACAACAACAAAATGGACTGTCAGGGTCAATAATAGCAGAATATAAAACAGAGTATGTCCAAAAAATAATTTGTAAAAATAATCGTATAACATGAAGACAGACAGCGAAAGTGGTGAAATGCAGTCCTGATTTTATGTTTAAAAATAAAACAATTGTTGCACGCAATGTTTCCTAGTGGCTTCGGTGAATTTTATTTGTTCGGGCCTGTGGTCTGCAAGAGAAAGCTAATTGTCAAGCCCCATTTCATCTCAACTAAAATTGTGACAAATCTTAATGAAGGATCCCCAATCCCCCCATCCCCCAACCTGTAAATAGTACATTATGATCTGAGCACAGTGGTGGCATTAGATCTGCGAACTATTACAGCTTTTAGCCATCTCGGAAGGTACCTGTGTACTTCGAGGAGAAAATCTTCTTATATTACTCCAAGAGGTTTTTACGGTATTTGGCTCCTGCAACCTGCAGTGCTAGGTTAAGGATTGGGGACTCTTGTAATCATCAATGTATTTGGTACTCACCCATGTTCTTGCACACACTTGCGTCTCTTCTGGCTCTCCTGACAGGATTCTTCCAAGCCACGCCCATCTCTTGAATACTGATTAGAGCAGATGGTATAGACTCCGCCCATCACCTTGCCCACGTGTGTGTCACCATCATACTTCCATGTCCAGTCAC
>JAWQUT010000741.1:121939-124439 GCA_033807755.1 Ellobium chinense
CTGCATGAAACCTAGTAGAAGAGGTTTAGCGTCAGTGTCTGCTCATTGAATGTTCAAGATTCCATTAATAATGTACAAACACATTTGTGCCAAAGCCGTCGAGTATCGTATTAACGGATAAACCCGTAAATATAGTCGTCCAGTGGACGTATGCATAATCCTTACGTTAGTTAACGCAGTGCGGAAACTCCCAAAACATTAGTGGTGTCCACTATTACATAGTTAACGCAGTGCGTTAGTTAACGTATGGATTGTGCATACTGCCACAGGAATGGTGTGTCGTTCCCCGAGCGCAAGTGCATAAATCGTTCACTAAAATATAATGCAAGGATCTCCATGTAGCAGACAATCTTATTTAGTACACAATGTCCTAATTATACAATGGGTGTCCATGCTAATGAGAAATATAACGACAATCGCCCTATATACAAGCAATAACATAATTAATATGCACACCATAGAGGAATAATTATCTAGGGTCGTGTGCACAATGCTATCTAATTTTGCGTCCTGCCGATAACTTCGGGAAACCCCCAAAACGTTACAATATTTCCCGTTTTATCGCCAGCGCGCAAAGTTAGCGTTGTGCATACTGTGCCTTGTTAACGTAATGTTAATATTTCTTATCCGCACGTCCACCCCCCTACCCCCTCCACTCCTGATTGTTTGTAGGAGTATTCTCCTGTTCTTCATCCATATTTCATTTCACAACATCATAAAAAATACTGGCAGTCCTCAGGACGTCTTTTCCCTTTCGCCCCTAGCACTATCCAAATCGATCAGGTTTTTTTTTGTTGAATCCCCTTTCCATCGGTATACACAACACAAACCAAATTATTTCCGTCCCAAAGTTATGTCCCTTGTCTCAAAGACACAGCATTTTTATGCAAAACAGACGGAGAATACTTTGGGGTTATTTCCCCTGGGTGTATCCATTCTGCCAGTGCCGGTTGGAGTGTAAATGAACCGTAAGTGGTAGAAAAAAAAACTGGCTATAAATCCCAGGAATATACATTTGAGCAGTGGTGCCAGTCGTAGGGATTTTCCCTATGGCAGGGTCACACACACACACACACACACACACACACACACACACACACACACACACACACACACACACACACACACACACNCACACACACACACTATATATATATATCTTTAAGAAAACGAACGACAGTATAACAAGTTGTGTCTTTTATTTATTATTTCTAATTTTCGCCCGTGGGGCTTCCTCAGGATATAATTTATTTTTAATTAATTAATTTATTTATTGAAATATATGTCATTTTCTTCGATCTGTTATTTTTAAATGAGCATGTAAGGGTGAATCATATTACAGATAACGCTGTTTCGACATTTCATGGTCCCTCCCTGCAGTAGCTATAAAATCCAAAGGAAATCAAATTTAACGAAAAATGGATAAATTAAATTGCTTCAGGAAAAAAAAACGATCACAAGCCGTTAGACTTGCTTTTAAAAAGATAGTCAACATAAAATTTTTTTAGCCACGGAATCAAAACGCAAATCTCAAATGCATATTTTTAAAACATAAATATCAAAGTTGACTGCTTACCATTTTATTGAGGCTGGGTGGAATCCATAAACATTTTCAAGGTATTGGTATCAGTGGTTTAAATGTACTGTGTAAAAATTCCATACGATTGTCTTAAACAATCTTGACTTTACTGCCAAAATGGAAGGTTCAGGATATTTTTGTGTCACCCTGTATATAATCAGATGTAGGTATTTGGTTGCTGCTGCGCGCTAATCACAATGGGGAATTGTGTGCACCTGCCAGACGTTTGTTAGAAGTGTGACATCTTTTGCGAAGGCCGGAAGTGAGTGCTCGGCAAAATGGCAGTAACCATCTAAGGCGGAAAATTTATTAGTGTATTGTCTTATCAAAGTTCTTGTATTACAGCAGGATGTACAAGAATCAACGGTGGTATGTATGATATTGAATGAATGAAGGATATAAGTATAGCAAACAACACTCGCAAGTCGGTGCATTATTTTCTAGCTTTTCCGCATCAGTCACAGTCATCTTGGCTTTGCCTAGGACCGCCCACAGTGTAAAGGGACAGCGCCCCTCGGGCACATCCGGAGACCAGGGTGGCAACACTGTGTTCGAGACTGAACATGTTTAGTGCGGGAATGTGGGCATCAACAGCTGTTAATGTGAACATTTCCCGGATTTCATACAATGAATCGGAAGTCTGAGCCCTACTATTGCTGTGAGTCAGGTCATTTGTTCAGAATAGTACTGCTGACCTTTTTTTTTTTTTTAACGTTGGTCCTTAAGGCAAAAGGAAGAAGGAAATGTTCAACCATTTTCATAAAATTTGCATTAGCTTGAATATTCACGTTAAAAAAAACAGCAGCTGTATGTAGTATCAAAGCAACATGTCTCTACAAATATGATTTGCTACTATAATCTAACAAAGAAGTCTTAACAACAACAAGACTTGTTGTAGTGAACCTACAGCGGAACTCTGTT
>JAWQUT010000741.1:151960-171514 GCA_033807755.1 Ellobium chinense
GGAGGGGGAGGGTAGAGGGGCTAATACAGGATTGTGTAGAAAAATGTGGGGATTCTTTAGGAAGAGAGGGGGTGCTAGAGAATATAATTGTTTAGAAAGGGGAAAGTGGTTGTATAGGGTTGTTTAAGAACAGAAGGGGTACGAGTATAGGATTGTTTAGGAAAAGAAGGGGTGTGCTAATACAGGATTGTTAAGGAAGAGAAAAGATGCTAGTACAGAATTCTTTGGGAAAGAACGAGTGCTAGTTCAAGATTGTTTAGAAAGAGAGGATATGCAAGTCCAGGATTGTTTAGTAAGAGTGGTGGTGCTAATACAGGATTGTTTAGGCTATGAGAGAGAGAGAGAGTGAGATAGAGTGTTAATACAGGATAGTTTCGGTAGATAAGTGGTGCCAATACAGAATTGCTGAAGAAGAGAGGGGCTGCCAGTACAAAATTGTTTGGGAAGAGATGAAGTGCTAATACAGGATTGTTTAGGAAGGGAGGGGCTGCTAATACAGGATTGTTTAGGAAGGGAGGGGGTGTTAGTGCAGAATTGAACGGGAAAGAGACAGACAGTGTACAAGTTCAGGATTGTTTAGGAAGAGTGTTATGGACATATTATACCAGATAATCGAAAGTAGGAAAATTTCGATTAAAATGTTTGTATGCCATTTCTTTTTCGGATAACGCGAAGTGAGCTTACAAATAGGAAACTCGGAGGATCTTTGAAAATCTTTCAGACGAAAATACTTTTTCCAAGTAAATGGCTTTGATTCAGCTGAATTCAATGTGTACTGTTACTGCTGTGCTTTATATTTTTATTCTGTTTGAGTCTAGTCTAGTTTCTGAGCAGTAAAGTTAGTTTAAAGGAATGCAAATTTGAAATACAATACTGCTCATTACAAAAGTCGTAAAACAGTAGTATCGATAAGCTCCATAGTTTCAGTCCTCGAAACTGAGTACTCGTGCTGATAGCAAGTATCTTGCGTTTCACGAGAGTATCGATTACTACACAATGAAAGAAGGTAAGAAGCCCGGGGCAGACATTGAACAGCAAATAGTAATTAATTTCAGAATGGTGAGGCAGAACAGTGGAGAGAGAGAGAGAGAGAGAGANAGAGAGAGAGAGAGAGAGAGAGAGAGAGAGAGAGAGAGAGAGAGAAACAGACAGACAGAGAGAAAGAGACACAGCCAGACAGTAGACAGACAGACAGACAGAGAGAGAGAGAGAGAGAGAGAAGGCAATAGGAAGAACGAGTGAGAAGGAGGGATAACGAAGCGCTATGGGGGAACGGAGGGTGAGAGATGAACATTGACTCAAGAAAGGGAGAGAGGGAAGAAGCGAAGAGAGAGAGAGAGAGAGAGAGAGAGAGAGAGAGAGAGAGAGAGAGAGAGAACGCCACAGAGAGAAAGACACTGAAAAGGGAGAGAGACAAAAAAGCCAGTGTAGTTCAGAGTTATTTGAGGAGTGGGGGAGGGGGGAACTTGGAGTGAGAAGACACGTCAGAACGAAAGAGAGAGGAGGAGCAGTAAAGGAGGTAGAGAAGCAGAAGGGATAGAGAGAAGCAGAAAGAGAAGGGTGGGAGACAGGGAGAGAGAGATGGCCATAGCCACAAGAAGAACGAGATTATGCTTCGCAACGCTCTGGAAGAGGAAGGGAGGGGAGAGGAGAGGAGAGGAGAGGAGAGGGAGGAGGGGAGAGGGGGGGAGGAGTGCAGATATCAATCCAGAGAATGCAAAACGGTAAGTCCAAGGATGGAAAAGAGACAAAGAAACATTAAACACCTGAGAGAGAGACAGAGAGAGAGAGAGAGAGAGAGGAAGGACAGACAGGCAGACAGACACACACACAAACACAGAGAGAGAGAGAGAGAGAGAGAGAGAGAGAGAGAGAGAGAGAGCGAGAGAGAGAGGGAAGCAAAGAGGACAAACTAGAAAGTATTGAAAAAAAAAAAGAAAAAAAACAAACTGGCCGGGAATCCCGGAGAAGTAATCAATTGCCTTATCTTGATGTGAAAAAGAAAAGTCAACCGAAAAGAATAGAAGTCAATTCTAAAGTAATAGAGAGTTAACATAATAGAGTGCTTTTATTTCAAGGTCCGATTTTTTACGGACCATTATGGCAGAGGAAGACAAATCCTTATCTCTTTGCTGCAATTTTTCAAACTTCTGCAAATTTAGACATTTTTGCAGATGTGATACAAATCTTGCCGGTTTGAGGCAAATAATGCACTTTTTCTGCCATAGTCGCAGTTTTTCGTCTTGGGTAACGCAGAAATGAGTTCCATTTCTAAAACTCTGCAACGGTACTGTTATTAACGGTGAAAAGAAGTGATAAATATATCGTTATCACAGTGCTTTTTTTTCTAATTTCCAAAAAAAAAAAAATGCAATTTTGGCGCAAATTTTACCACTTTTTGCATGCAAATTTTGCAATTCTTTGTGCACAGGTTTGGGGATTTGAAATGCAATTCTCCACAGGGATAGGAAAGGCTACGTCATTGCCTAACTCTGCCATATTGCGTAGTTGTCCGACAGAGATCCGAACTTAAAAATGACAGCTCACCAATGAGCGTTAAATTACTGTTGAAGCTTGATATAAGGTACTCATTTATGAAGTATACCTGGTTATTAAGCACTAATTTCACATGCATGTGCATGGGTTTACTAATATTAAATCATTTCATTATTCAGTTGGACCCCGATAGTTAAATAATTATATCTCAATATTGCTTATACCTTTTCTTTGCACAAAGGCATACTTTATATCGAGGTACTATTCACAAGGAACACAAAAACCGCTTAACCTCCCTCCCCTCCCTTTTTGGGAATGATCAGCAGAATATCTACTACAGCCGGTGCTTCCTAGGACTTTGGTGATAACTGAGAACTTGCGAATAACGATGGGATCCCTTACCATCGTAAAAGTTACATCAACTCTGCATGTTGAACGTTACTAAAGGTATAGTCAGCACGAATGCACTAATGTAATTCTTACAATGGTAAGAGATCCCATCGTTAATACACAAGCTCTCAATTAAGAAACGAACGTGACTCTGCGAACACCACCATGTTTGCTTATTAACGATGTGTTTGTGTATGTAGGCCTACTACATGTTTCGAGTATCCTGAGAGGTATTTAAGATGAATTAAACATCTAATTCTAGGATTTACCTATGTGGCTCCAACATGGTTATGCATCCGTGCTTTGCACTGCAAGGTGCATTGTTTGGCTTTTGACCTTCACATGTTATTTGATGCAATTTCCAAAGTGGCATCCGTTCCGCCAGACTTGACTTTTATTCTTAAGGCAAAAAAAAAACACTCCAAAACTTTTTTTTCTTAGCTGACTTTTGGTTTCCAACAGAACAACGGCAAAAAAAACCACAAAAACCAACCAAAAACAAAAAAAAACCAAAACAACACCACAGTAAGTTGATAATCATGAATAATTAATCACGTATTCGCAGATCTGTGGGTGCTGATGACTAAGCTTATGCTTTCGTCGAAATATCCAATATCCACCAATGCGAGTACTCATGACTTAATATCGTTGACAGTCGATATCGTTAATGTGATGTTAACAGTGATAGTTGTTTTAGTACATGTGTTACAGCTACAGAGATCAGTGACCGAAATAAATAAAGCCTGGCAATGGCATAGTGAACCTATGTTCTAGGGTTTAACTAAATGTCCTAAAATTTAAGCGAGCCATTGAGGTTTCAGGCACCTGTTAATTAATAGGCCATATCACTGATAGTGAAGAATCCTATTGATCCGCCAATATATAAAATTCCCTGTTTTGGAGCCCTGTCAGTCAATGTAAGAGGGTGTAGAAATTATTATGTAAAATCGCCTGTACTCTAGATAAAGCATTCAATTCTAAAGTTTCATTTACAATTTGAGCCTTACAGATATAAAAATAAAGTGTGTTAGATCTATGTTTTAGCAGCGGTCAAAACTAGCCCAATAAAAAAAAATAGGGGATCGAGTCAGAAGGTGAGTGACATGAATATTTTTTGAAAGAGATCTGTAAAAAATGTTGGGGGCTGACCAACATTTTTCTTCTCTTAAAGGATAGGGCTTTAGAAGTACAGTACCTTAACCTCCATGGGGGGGGGGGGGGGGGNGGGGGGGGGGGGGGGGAGAATCTCAAATCACCGTAGACTTTGTACAATGACACATTTCATTTTAGGGCCCAGAGAAGAAAAAAAAAACAACAATAGGTGCCATTAACCCTGAGTAACTAAATGAAAGCATAGGTCTAAATTTTAATGACAGTCAGTTCGTCGATTTCATTTGGGTGAGTTTTTCTGGAAAGGGGAAAACAACCGTTTTAGATAACGCGAGAAAATCATGTCAATTTCGAGTTTTGGTGCTGTTTGTTCACCAATGACTTCGTGACCTAATTTGTCTGTGAAATTTGATGAATGTGTATTGAATTGTAGAGAACAAAAATAAAACTCAGTTAGCAAATTGCCTATCTCAGAACTAGCCAATCTGCCTATGACTGTGAAATGTATTTAATTCCCATGTACTTCTAATCTAGCTTTATTGTGGGTGTGTCTAATGGTCATGAAAACGCACAAACCTACGTAATAGTTCCATAAAATCTCTCTCCATCTGACTTTTTGCCGCTCCCATTAGCCCTTTTACATCACACACGTCGTTTCACATAAAAACACCGGACAGGGAGATAGCCGGGAGATGGGAATACATTATAACTTTACATCTCAAGAGCTGAAAAGTGTATAGAATTTCAAGTCATTTGCGCCAACTAATGTCATTAATAGTAAAGTTCACTACTGTTCACGACGTGGCCGTTTCTACTCAAGTTACATAATTAATAATATAAATAAATTTCATATCTGAGCCACAACTGTGATATTTCTGGATGCAAAACACTCACTGATCGTTGATGTGTCCCAATCCAGATCTCAATAGCTAGTCTAGCAGTATAAGAGGACTGGGCTTTTTGGCACACGCACTGTGTTGAATTCAAGCTGACCCCAGAAGTTCTGGCAAATTTCGTAAACTGTATTGGGAGGCAACTTTAATTAGTACTTGACATAGGATTAAGTGTAGAGTTTAGGGTTAAGGAAGAAAATCAAACTTAGGACAGTCCCTAGATATTACAGTTGTCTAGAAATTTTCTCATGGGCGCATTCTCTTAATTTTCCATATTATGTCCCAGATCTTAAATCAAACTCTATGCGGGGGTGTTCTGTGGTAGTAAGTGGTACTGCGCGTGACGGAAGTTAGTCAGGTCTACGCAGTGCTATTGTCTAGCAGCCTAAGTATGCTAGAACTTAAGACCTAGGTGTAATACATGGTTGAAACGGAGCACTAAGTAATAGGAGTCAAATAGGATAAAGGGGGAAGTGCTCAAGAAGACAAATGCAGAGAGAAAATGAAAGAAGGAAAGAAAGTCATGTAGTGGGAATCGAACCCGCGACCTCTGCCTCGGCACCTGCATTTGTCTTCTTGAGCACTTCCCCTTTTATCCTATTTGACTCTTACGACTTAGGTTTATGCATAATATAAGGGCGATATCATAGTATTTTGTTTGAGATGCTCAGTTGTCGTGTTGTCATGAGCTGATAAACAATCTTGAATCTTGATGCTTGGGACTCTCACAGCGGCCCATGTTGACTGTCAGGGACAGGGATCAAGCTCCGGAAGTCTGGAAAATTTGGGTAAGCAGACACAGCCCCGAGTTTACGCACGCTGATTGGCTGGTGGGGTAGTGCCATCTACATGCAATCCCCTATGTTCGAATGTCTAATGCTGACACTGTTACATCAGAGTCTATCGCTGAAGATGCAGAGTGTTGCCATACTCTCTCATGTCAGTGATATTGGAAATGTACATATGGAATAATTCAGTCAGCAGTTATATTCCGAGATCAGGCAGCCCAATCGCTAGGCGTGCTGGTCGTGTGACGCAGTCAGCGGGTTCGATTCTGTTTCCAGGGAATTTTTATTTTGCTGTTCTCATTACTCTGCCAGCATTTAATTCTTTCATTTATTTTTCTTGAAAGTTATGCACTGATTATTAAAACTGATTGGGAAAACTATCAATTTGCTTTAAATGGAGTGTAATAATATTGTAATGTTCCATTTTAAAACAAGGGCTCTAGTAAGCCTGAAAGCCTAGTGAACTAATCATACCACACCCTTGTCTACTAAATAATTGTAGGACAGATTCAATCAGCTGAAAGTTTGTGTTATTATTGGCAACAACCATGTTTTAGCACAGTCGATCACCCACTGGGAGTCGAAACGAAAATATAATGGAGTATCGACTAGACTAATATCGACTAGACAGCTCCAAAAAGCTAGTTACAGCTTTCGAAGTAATGAGTACTCGTGCAAAAGGGCATATATCGTCTTCCACAGAAAGGCGGGTTAATCTCACTATTTGGCCAGCATAGAAAATACTTAGCTTTCGTAGTAAATAAACATACAGAAGGCTGGTATCGAGAGTACTCAGTTTTCGAACTAGTACTCGTGCAGAGGGCAAGTATCGAGAGCAGAGCTGCCAACCTCCAAAACTGGATTTTCATATTCCAGGTATCAAAAATTCATATTCTGACCCTGATTTTCATACTCACACCGGTGCAGAAAAATAATATCATGAAATTTAAATGAATGTCTCCTAGTTTGGCTGTTTAGTCATTCTTTTAGGCTTGTAGATAGCTACTGTTTCCATTTCACACTAAGAAGCTTTTCTTCAGCATTAAACTGAGGTAATGGGAGTCACTCACTGTGGTAAAATAATATGCTTGACTAACAACAGCTCTTTCCAAATCCTTGTCATNTTCAAATCAACTTCGCCGTGGATTTAGCTAAAATGACAGAAGATATCAGTCTTACTATGGATTGACTTTAAGAAGAATGCGACCAATTTTTTGTTTTTTCAGGGAGATCCATTATCCCCCTTCCCCTGTTGTCTATATCAAAATACCTTACTCTTATAAATCGTTATTATCACCTGTGTTTGCATGAAATAAATATCTGACTAAACATAAATAAAACGTTGATATTCAGAAGTGGAATTCAAAGTCTTCTTCAGTCTGCCTCTGGGGTGATTTGAAATGGATTTCATGTTATCTACCTTTTCCCTTTTGCCTAAAACTAAAATAAACAACCAAACCAGATCCCTAAGTATTTATACAGCTTCTCTTTTAGTGATGAGTGTATTTAAACGTGTCATTAAAACCACAATTTTCTATAAAAAAAAACTACAGGAAGCAACAAAAAAAAAAGTGAGACTACAAGATGAAGAAAACAGAAAAAAAAACCCCAACAAATCACGAGTAAGCTACTACAGGAGGGGGATAAAAGACAGAAAAAAAAAGGAAACAATGAGCCCTACAGGAGGAAAAAACAAGAAATAATGAGCATTACAGGAGGGACAAAAAAAAAAAAGAAACAGTGAGCATTACAGGAGGGAAATATAAGACAATTCTGTAAAAAGGAGCAGCAGTATCAGAAACACTGGCTGACAAGGGCTTCAACTCCCATTTTTTTTTCTTCTGATGGGATGTAGCCTACATCCACCCTTTGCTGGCTAGTGGTACTGACACTGTCCATTTATTTGCTCTTTATCTATTACAAAAATAGTCCCATGTGGGTTCACAGGGTAGTGTATGTTAAGGGAAGTGTTTCTGAAACATTCAGTGTGCATATTTCAACAAAGGTTTTCAGTTACTACAACACTAACTACCTCTTCACCAACAGATATCTGCTAGATAAGTCCAAGAAAAAATAATGGATGTCAAGAGCCAGGGCATGGTGTCTACAAGCATGATAAAAAAAAACAACAACAACACACCAGTAAGCAATCAAAAACAGTGGCTGGAAAATCCACATCTCAAAGTCCAAAGTCCAAACATGATATACAGGGTGCAACACACAAACAAGTTAACCTTTCATTTTTGCCTTAAAATCTTAAAGTTTTTAAGATAACCCTGTGAAATTTTCATGCAGTAATACATATACAGTTAAACTACTGATACACTGTAAAATTTCACTGAATTCCATCCATCTTACACAACAATGGTAACCCTGTATTTGATTCAAAACCCAGCTGAAATATGCACGCTGAATATTTCAGTATCATTTCACTGGCATCCAGTAAATACTTCTGATTCACTATATCCTCTGATCATTATGAATATATACAGATGCATAAAATAATACATATCACTGTATAAAAAATGCAAAAACCAGCATCTTACAAAATCTGCATTCACACATTTGTGAAAACACAGACTGCTATTTTCACAAGTTAAAAAATTCTCAGAAAACATGCGCCACCAGATACGAAAAATATCATCAGTAATGTTATATACTGTAATGTCATAGCTCATAGTCATATGAACAGTTAGAAGAAAAAAATAAGGATCACGTGGAAATGCTTTCCTGGTGAGAAGAGATCCTACTCCTCAAAAAATTGCTTTGTTTCTAAACTGTTGGGCTAACACATGAATGTGGATACTGTCTTCTGTCTCCACTAACATATTTAATTTTTCCCAAGTCACTGACACTGATGAATCTCCCATCCACTTGCACAATGAATTTTCAATCAGCTGATAGGCCTTCGATGAATTTTCAATCCGCTGATAGGCCTACAATGAATTTTCAATCCGCTGATAGGCCTACAATGAATTTCCAATCCACAAACATTTCGAATCTCCCATCCACTGACATTTCAGTGAACCTCCAGTTCACTGAAATTAAATATGATTCCGCCCAGGTTTGACACAAAACTTTTTAAAAATGTACAATGAATTTATTTAACCTTCTAGTGTCCACTGGTACATATTTAGCAACCCAAATTCAATGGTCCAGTATGGAGTGGTCCAAACATGGAACGGATGTTTCAATGCCCGGAGGTCCAAATTTGACCCAAAATTTTTCACCTATTAAATGTTTGACAATGTTCACTATCAATGTTTTATATGTATTTTGGGTGGCATTTGAAGTGTGTATGTGAATTCTGAGAATTTTCCTACCAGTATTTCTATGCCTGGGCACTAGAGGGTTAAAAACATGGTCAAAATTTGTGATTGAATACTTTATCAAGACCACCAACTTCAATAAAAGACGTACAAAGAAAAGCAAGTGAATAGAAGGCTGTGGGCCAGAAATAGAAACAGATATAGAGCAACGTTCAGGCAGTCAGAGACAGTCAATTATCTCTCTTTCTACCATTGGACGGTACACACTTTGATGTGACGGTCAGTCTCCTGTCCTCTGACATACTGAATCTCCCACCTACTAATATACAATGAAGAATGGATGTGCATTCATATGTTAAACCGATACAGCTATCTTTCACGTGGCAACATGTCTGTAGTTAAACACAACTACAGATTTCTGTTCCTGTCTATGAATGATAGCTTAACATTCATTAAATACAAGGTTTTGGCTTAGCAAGTTAAACCTACAGTAAAATGAAAATGAGGAACAGTGCTGACAATTACAGCAACGAACACGTTAAAAAAAAAAAAAAATGAGAAATGCCGTCAATTATGCATATTTAGTTTTCATTTACAAGTGATCAATGGTCCCATGTTCACTAAGGGTGACTAAGCACTTTGTAGGGGAACGACCATTTATAAACATGTACAATACAAGAAATCTATGCTTTTAAACATTAAACATCATACCATAATTTCCAATACAAAATTACAACTATCCATAGTTTAATACAATACATAAACTGTTGCAATTGTTCTACAAGAAATACATTACAAACAAAAAAAAAAAAGGAGAAATGTTTTGGTGACAATATACACCTTTCTCCACAAACAAATGAACTGTTGTAAGATTTCTACCAATAAGTTAAGGGGTAGAGGTGAGAAAAATTATGTTTCACTTCTTCCAGAAGTATTCCCACGTCCTATCTAACAAACTGCAGTCTCCCTCCAGTCGTTCTAGAAAGCTGCAGTCCTCCTACAATCTTTTCAAAGAAGTGCAGTCTTCTACATACCTAACATGCTGCAGTTTGTCTATAATCTTCCAAACAAGTTGTAACTTTCTTACATATGATAAATACACTGACTAAAATGCAGTACTGTGATCAAAGTAAAAACGATTTTCTAATAAGTATAAAAAAAACATCCTTGGACTTATGAAGGACAAAAAAAAAAACAACAACCCAAATTATGCGGGCTTCATGAAACTGCTGACAGTGCTGGTGGCAAATTACTTGGTTCCAAGTCCACGTCAAATCAAGTCATTATGAATTTCAAACAAGTCAGGTCAAGTCACCTACAAATTGGAAATCATTTTCAAAGTCATTTTGAAAAAGGAAAAGGATGAGAGCTATGGTAAACATTTGCATACTGTTTCTTTTTTTTTTGGTCCGTTCGAGGGAGTGTGCATTGCGCCATGATTATAAATTGTGTTAGTTAAAAATGAAGAAGTCTTAGACACAGATGCCAAAACTTCATTCATCTTCCTCCCAACTACAACATAAGAATATAGTATTGTACAGGCTTGTGATGTACGCCAATTATCACCATGCAGCCTCTCTCCCCTCCCCTCCACCCCATCCACTGCCTAGTGCCTGCCACAGTGTCACCGTATTGTCAAATCATTAGCATTCTGTGGAAATAAAAAGAGTTCTACTTAAGAGGTGGAGATAGCACGGTTCCTTTTAGTACAGTCTGCTTTCTAGGAGGTTGAATAAAACCAGAAACAGACACTACAAACAAAGACAACAAAAAGTAAGTAACCCCAATGGTCTACAGGCACTAAAACTGCTGACTTGCAAGAATAACAATTCTGGGCCCTTCAGTGGACATTGTCCTGACCCCTGCTACGACCTCACCCAGGGAGAAGCCTGAACCTCACTGCCCAGTCAAGCTCCTAGGAGATGGCAAACTCCCAATTCTAACCAGGGAACAGGGATTTCGCAGCCTCAATAACAACCCTCTAGACAGAACACTAGAGTCAGTTGCCCAAATCCAGGATGTGCCAGCTTTGCACGGGGAGAAATTAGATACTTATGAACCTCACAATGTAAGTCACAAGGAAGTATTTAGTGTCTAGCTGAGTAGCGGTGTCATCCCATGAAAACAGGCAGAACTTTTACAGACGTTTCTTTCAGAGGAATGCCATTCACTTTTCACAATACACTTATACCTTGATTATCAGTGTAAGTTTGGTCATTCCCTCCACCCCTGTTCCCTTTTCCCTTCCTTTCCTCAGCAGAGCCACGACTTCAGCTAGTTCTCTACCTTTAAGTTCTTTGAAGAGTAGTGTCTCTGCTTTCTGGATAACCTTTCTTAGACACCATTAAGAAAATACATTTATAGTAAACCTCAATACAAAATATGCCTTGGTGCACGGGAACTGTACTGACTGAGGTGTACTTGATATCGAGGTCTGCCTGAATAATGCTATAGTAGAATGTTAATGAATCCGTGTCCACAAAATTCATACTTAATAACAAGGTATACTCATTAAATGAGTACCTAATATCAAGGTGCCACTGTACTTCTTTCATGAATTTTGGCATAGAACCATGCTGGCAAGGACCTTCAGATTCACGATTCTGCCATTCATTGCTCTGTTTATGCTGGTTCACGACTGATCTGTGCCCAGCATGATCCCAAAGGGTTGGTGAATTACAGTACTTCAATGTATCATCCGTCACATTTTTAACTGTCAAGTAATTGCAATGTTGTAGAAAGTGACCACACACACTGTGTTGCCATTAAGGCAGTAATAATATCATTGTGGCAGAGAAAATACACTGCTTGGCCAAGATTGGCAAAATTTTTACCAAATTTGATGAAAAGATCTTAATTTGAGGAAATTTGCGAAATCATGACAAAGCCTCAAAAAATGGAAATCTGTGACCACAATTTTTTAAGGGGGAAGAATAGAGCATCCACACCTTATTGTATCTAATGCAGTTATGGTATAACTGGTGTCCAAAGCTTAAGACGTAACTGTACATGTGCTTTGAATGATTTCCCTTGGGTTTTTATGTTTATGAATATCATAAAAGAAACAGCTGAATGACTGTCCTTATTTTGCTATGTGAATACGATTATATATAAGAAACGGTTGATACACATGTGATCAATAAATAACAGAGAGAAAAGTTATGGAGAAGACACAAAACGGTCTGGAGATCTCATCATATCTGACTTCCACAACTGGAAATTTCTAGATGTGTTAGAAACGTACCTAACAAGGACTGGAGTCAGTGATGACCAGAAAAGCCCGTATTGTGTTCTGAGATCACTTAAACAAATAGATAAAGAAAAAAATCTCAATCTTCCATGACATGAGTGCTCAATATACTAATGAAACTATTTCTGAAAACAGTCTAACACTGTATACTGCACTGTGTCATTTAGTGGGTTTTTGGTCAGATGAAAAAAGTGGCTGCTGTTAACATCCCAAGTGACCCATTTCCTTTTCTTTCTTCAGGTGCCTTGCTGTCTGATGTACACAATCATGAACCTCAGCTGTCCATCTCAACAGTTCTCCTCTGCTCTGTGCACCCATTTAATCTGTCAGTCCATCAGAAATGTTTTCTTTTCTCTTTCTTCACTTTGTTAACCATCTGCCATACAACCAGTCCAAAAGAGGCGTAAGTCACTTCCTGGCTAAATCAAATTATTAACAGTATGATAAGATGAAAGTTTACTGTGTACTGTACTTTCATTATATGAAAACAATGTTGGGTAGCATTATAATACTGTGTTAACAGAATTCTACTGTATATAGCCAGTCCTCAAAGAACACTGTAAAACATTCATTACTACAATAACTCATCTCATACCAGTATCTGCCACTCTGCATAAACAAATTCCTTTAGACTTTGAAAACAAACTTCACAGTCTGTCATGCAAACAGGAATAGCTACAATCTTTAACCTTTACTCAACATGAATGAATGCTGATAATTCCTTACTGGTTGTGTTCCTGGGGTGAATATGTTCGTAGCTCCAAGCTGATGCCAACCTTAAATCGAAACCAGATCCAGCTTTTTTCAAAACCTGCATTGAAGTTTGAATCAGATAACACTGTTGTTTAACGGCCACCTGGCTAGCAGCCTAAACCAAAACAGCAACTAGTTATTAGCTTGGCCAGAAGAGAAGTCAGAATTTCCACTGTGATAATGCAAGTCAGGTGAAAACAGCAAGGACAGTCCTACATATTTGTATTATAGCCAGTCACAATGAGGTTTAAATCACATTTTGGCTAAATAAAGATATTAGTATGATATTAATACTTATTGTGGGTACTTTCAAAAAGTAGCAAAAAGAAAGATATTGGCCTTGCAATATTCTAGCTTGAGATATACCGGTAGTTCTTTAAAGGTTACAGACTTCTAATTGGCTGAAAATAACATGCTGTTACATGCGTTAGGAAGACAGTAAAAAATCTGTAATTTGGACTGATTGTGGAGAATAGGCCCTAGATTTAAGAACTTACCTGCGAATTATTTTACATTCTCCCCTGATCTTGTAAATTAAACCTGAAGTTTGCGTCATTCACTTCGGTTTTGGTGTGGCCTTCTGTGCGGAGCACTTGTCGTTAAGGAAACTAGTTAGCTTGTTTACACCTTTCGATGTGTCGGTTCGCAGCTCGAAAACGAACTGCAAGATCTATATTTTGATCATCATTTTTAATAAGCTCATTGAATTCTGCAAATAATTAAAGAAGACTTAGAGATTGTGGAATTTCTTGTAAGTGAAAGTAGAGAAAACAGTTTATTGGCTCAAAGAGAGAAATTGGATTAGGCTTCTGTAACCTTGAGTGAAAGACTATCACCCCACGCAAAAGCAGAAGATGTGAGGAAATCGCAACTGCTGAACAATTCCATACCAGACAAGTTACCCCTCTTGCATAAAATTGGGTGATTAATTGAGTTGTTAGCCGTATCTTTGTGTTCAAGTTACAGTTGTAACAGAATAAGAAGAAAATTATATCCATTTTCCCTTATCTCAAAAATTTACTATTACAAAAAGGTGTAAATTAAAAATAGCCAAGACAGCCATAATGTTGCAAAAAATTTAATGTTCCTAAAGAGCTTGCCCTATAATGGGAATATGTAAAATGTGCTAAATCAACCTGCATCATTTGCACACTGACCATATGCTATGTCTAAACACAGTGACTCACGATGGAACCAGACGAAAAGGAGAGGGTGGGTAGCATATTCTGCCCCGATTCCAGGTCAACCCGTTTCACTTACCACATGTCTTTTAAGAGACGGGATCTATTTTCTGCCATCTTATCACTTTTATGTTCATAACAAACCTAAATTTTAGGTATGAAGATGCCAATAGCACCTGGCATAAAAATATGCAATTTTAAGTAGTTCTTATAAAATCAGAAAACTGGGGACGGGCAGTGAGAAAGGGATAGGATTTGAAATTCAAATATTTAGATAGGTGCAAATACATTTGTAGACTCAGAAAAGGTGAGGTTTAGCCACTCAAGTACAAATACCGTGGTTGTTGCTAGGTGGGTAAGGTTTACTGTGCGAAAGGCCTAAGATATTAGGTAACCAGCTTCACTGCCTAAGTTCTCAAATCTAATTGGTTGAAGGGCATTTTCCAATGTATCTTGATGTTCATTACTGGCATATACCTATAATAAACAAAAACTAAAACTGTCAAAATTTGGAGGAAGAACTACACAACATGTGTGGAATGTATTTTGGCATGGGACCCCTGGATAAGTTAATGAGAGGTGTACAACCCTCACTACCCAACAGTGAAAAAAACATCGGCATCTTCATACTTAAACAGGAAATGCAGTCAAAGAAGAAACCAGCAGTCACTCTGATCAGTGCTAACACTTGCATTTGTTTGACTGTAATTATGGGATTCAACCATACCAATCTGAAGTCTCGTGGTGGTTTGGTATGGAAAAAGTGAAATCGTTGGTGAAAGTCTCTAACCTCATAAGTCCACCAGAGCAAATTTTTCAGGAGAGACAAAAAACTAATTGTTTTTAGGCTACCGGGTATTAAACTCTCTTTTTTTTTACATAGATCGTATTCTAGATACCTAAAGAATAGTAGGGCATGTTTTTTTTAGACAAGGTTGTGGACCCCTTGTAATGTTATTAATAGACCAAAAGTGATTTTTGAAAAATCGCGGACTTACGAGGTTAGAGACTTTCACCGACGATATGTAGAGCTGGATTGGAATGTATACTGACACACTGATGAAATCTGTTTTTAAAAAATACATTGCTGAAAATAACTAAGACCAGTTATCACAGTGACGATCTACATGTTGTACAATCTTAGGTGAAAACCGCTAGTTTTCATGCAGCTTGGCTCTCTCTGGAATCTTTGACACAAATATTGGTTTAGCATCTTATAGATAATTCATCTCATATGCCTAAACAACTCAAGTTTATCCCCAAGTACAGACCATTACCTATTATACCAGTGGTTTTGTGTTGGGAAATTATTTCATTCTCAATTTCTGCAACCAACAAAAAAAAAATTGATATCAGAAGTTCCTAGTCATCTTTAGAGCTTATCTCTGTTCCTAATCTAATGTAATAAGCATCATTTTGACTGGCTGTGAGACATTATATTTGTTACTCAATGGCACAACAAACTTGTTCTGACATCAGCAGTTTGTCAAAACCATGTCCAACCTGGTGAACCAATGCTAGGAAGGAACCACCGCACTGTTTCGTCTCTGTACATGCTGGGTTTGGTTTTCTGTTGTGTCCTCTCGCACTCGTGAGTTCAGCGCAAGTGCGTCAGAGTTCAGCTTAAAATAACGGGCTACACACAGGAACAGAAGGAGTCCCAGTGCCTCCAAGCCTGCTAGGAAGTAGAAATAATAATCAAGGTGGCAACTCTGTATGCGACTTGCATCCTGACAGTTAAGCCTACAATTGATGTTGCCAGAGTCCTCCTTGAAGAACCAGGTCCGCGTGGACGACAGCACGGCTATAATGGCCACACCTAGCAGACTTCCAATTCCAGAGAAAAGATAGAACAGTCCTGTGATAACCGCCTTCATCGACTTTGGTGCCACGCTCACAGCAAACTGCAGACCTGCCGGGGTTGAAAGTGAGAATTGTGAAACAATGGGTGATAAATATCGGGGTTGCCCACCCGCTGACCCACAGCCCAAAATATAGCCAGCCAAGGGTGTGAATCATAGCCTGCAAAGTTACCACTGACTACAGAGTGCTTTATAGTAATAATTCTGTTGTTTTAAAGTCTCGTATCCAGGCTAACGCCCACTCATAAGACTTCAGTTATACGACTCCTGCAGATCAGAATTCCGGAGAACATACAGTTCGATTAACATGCACTGATCACTAGTATTCTAAAATACTTTCACTTGCTACAGCCAGCTATCCATGTTACACATGTTCAGACTGAGAAAAATGTGAATGAAATGCTTTCCTAGGGCATTTGCAAGCTGCAACACAGGACTCGAACCCACAATCTTCAGATCTGATTCCAACCCTAACCTTCAAGCCACACTGCTACCACCACACTGTCACTGCTTAATGAGCAAACTCCTGGGACTCTCTCAACTTGTCCTTGGGTTAGGATAAGATAAGATAAGATAAACTTCATTAATCCTTCCGGAAATTTGTCTTAAGTGCACAAAGACAATATTATTATATTAAGGGCTTAGGTTAGCGAAAACAACACCACTGATACTCTCTCTAGACACTTTCTACTGACTCAAGACACTCTCCAGGGCATTTACTCTACCCTAAGTCTAGCTTTTTTCCTAATCCCAGCTCACCCTGGGACCCTCCCAGTCTTATTGTAAGGCTGTTTTGACAACAGTAAAACAAAGAAGAAGGAAATGGGAACTGACCATATGCTTGATGCAAAAAACAGGGACAATTAGCAGAATGACTTTTCACTAAGATCTAAACCTGGAGAACAGAGCACATATATACGTGGGTATGTGGGAAAACCTTTCACATCTTTCCGGTATGAAAATTGAGTTACTGACAGTACATTAATCTCCATTCATTTTTGACCATTTAACAATTTATTTGAGGTCAGTATCTGTATTAGTTCCAAAGGTGTGGACAAATTTGTAAACTTACCTTGCCAAATATAGATTTTGAGAATACTGAGATAAAAGTCTCTTTAACGCCTTGAGTGAAGGGTGCTTTATTAAAACAACCTTTAAATCTCATTTTTATTAACAAAATGTACATGAAATGAAATATCTGATTCTGCAGATATCTCAATCTGGCCCAGGAAGATGACATTTCCAGGCCCTAGCTCAAAATCATCACTGCAAGACCCAATGTGTTTTTCCATACGGCCACACATATAGAGCAGTCCAGAGTGCATTGAAGTTGTTTCCAGAAACAAATAACAAATAAGATAAAATACTGAGCCTCCCCAGTCCTGTCTCTGAGATACTTACAAGCCACACTGGCGAACACTTCACTGATGCCAACAAGGGCATATTGGGGAATCTGCCACAGCACAGTCATATCTGCAGCATTGTATTCTGTGATTCCTGGAGAAAGAAATTGTGATACAGTTCACACTTGGATGCTTATGACAAAGTCTGGGCGGCTATCAATGTAGAATCCTGAAGTACCCAATACTGTCAGTTATTGCAGGTCTAATGTCTCAGCAAAAAAGCTTTATTTTGATTTTCTTACCACAATCAAATGACCTCTGCAAATGACTTAAATATATACCACTACTCACCTGCCCGCAAATTATGTTGCTTGCTCTGCGATAGTCTAACATGCAATGACCAATATAAGCCAAGAACTTGATTATAACTTATTTTGGACAAAACCACTACAATCTCTCACAATTCTGGCAAAGTTAAGCCCTTTTTTTTTTAATTGCATGACATTAAAGGAATAATTGTTACGTGTACTCAGGTTCAAGAAATAATGTAAGGAAGCTTTAAGAAGGTAAAAATGGCATTTCAAAAATATTTTAGTCTAATGTGAGCACAAGCGTTTATTCCAAAAAGTGGAGAAACAGATTATAGAACTGAAGACACAGGAACATCTATGAACATGTGCACAATAACATTACATTTCAATAACGGTTTGCTGTAACTTGTTATGGATACTGGCTGCTGCATGAGTTATCTGCCAGCCGATCAACTGACACTGAGCTGCAAAATTCAACCACCACACCCTATGCTCGACAAGGAGATGCGTATTTATACTGTTGCCACATTCAAACATAACTAGTGGATGTGAGCATTAATTCTATCATAGCATCATAAAGCAGCACATTGAATACTGCTATGTTAGACCTAGTTTGACCCAGATTTACACAGTAGTAACAATGTTTTCCTTGATGCTAACATTACTGATACTGACCCCTTGCTTGTAGGACTCTTTTGCATATCCCAAGTTTGGCTGCTGGTTCAGGCACAGTGACCTACATCGTACTTTCTACTAAATTTAAACTTGCACCATTCAAATTTAAGTGCAATGTCAAAGTGCAATGACTTCTCAGAACCAGACTGGGTTTTAGCCGCTTGAGTTAAAGGACCGAAGACAGCACTAGGAAGTACTGCATGACTACATATGACTGCTGACTGACACCACCCACACACTCCGGCTTTGACTAACAGTGGACCCTCCTCCCCCTCCTATCCCCCTCTCAGTCTTTTCCCCACACTTTCCCTTGTCTCCATGCTGAGTTTCAAATCCTAAGTTAAAATGGGGAATGAAACAGCTGGTGATGTGGACTTGGAATTTCTCCCAGCATCAAAGTAGTGGTCCAAATCACATGATCGGGTTTTTAGCCCATTTAGGGGCTTCAAGGTGCCATAGGGACCAAACAAAAGTAATCTAGGTCATGTCTTGGCAATAACAGAAACAGATTCCCTCACATTTACTTCTTTCTACTTGGAACTGAACACAATCACACTGGTGACAAAACCTTGTTCCCTAAAAGACATCAATCTACCTATTATTTGTGGAATGCTGGCATTATGGCATGGCTGAGAGGTGTTTGGCCAGAATGCCTGCAGTCTAAAGTGCTCTACAACCCCAGCCACCAACATGGAAGCAGTGGCAAAGAGCATGCCCAGGATGATCCGCTTAGTGAAAGTGAATGGATGGCCGGCCCGCGCCATCCGTGGATAAATGATCCGGTCGAACAGAGGCAGCAAGATGATAACGAAGATGGCATCACACAGGCTGAACCAAGCAGCAACAACCTGTGGATATTCATATAGAAACAACAGAAAAGGTGTCAGAAAGAAACAAGGTGAAAAGTGATGACAAGAACAGATTAACAACAACTGAACCCTCCATTTTCTTTTAGCAACTTTGATAATAATAAATGGATATTAATATTTTCTGGGTGATCAGAAAAACCTTGACTTAATCTATAAATTTAATTTAAAATCAAATGAGTCAAAATGGCAATGAGATGAAAAGGCATCTACTTTCCTACGAACAGTTTCACAATCTTAAGAACTACATATTGCCTTCATGCATGGAAAAGTACATCTAATAAGGAAGTATACTTAATATCAAGGTCCATCTGAATAATGAAATAATAGAATGTTAATGAATCTGTGCATGCAACAGTTCATTCTT
>JAWQUT010000741.1:179133-195415 GCA_033807755.1 Ellobium chinense
CCCCTTAAAAAAAAAAATACTCCACACAGATCACCCTTCTTTCCTGCACTCTGAAGCCTCTAAACCTTGAAAAAAAATCTAAAAATCCCTCGAACAGTTTATAATTCCCCCCTCAAATTTATGACAATTTTTTTGCATATCAAATAACATAGAGGTGTATAGTTCTTAATTCTTGATGCCATATCAGCAACAATTTGGAATCTTCGATAATTTGATAAATGCAACATCTGTTGTGCAGATGGGAGAGAAAAAAGTGACAGATCAACCCAATCCTTACATACTGCAACAACCAGCAAAGGCAGCCTTCTTCCTAAGACAACTATTCATATTTCAAATTATATTCCCTATCCACCATGCCTACCTGCGTAAAGCGACCTCTACCACTCTTATTCACATCCCAAATAATTAAACAGTATGAAAGATTAAGGTAATTTTTAACTGCCTAAACTAAAATTCTGAAACAGGTTATACACAGGGATGACAGAATTTTCAGACGCTGAAATCAACTTAAGGGTCTATTTTCAAAATGAAAGCTCTTTTGTCATTTTTTCCTAGTACAGATATTAACTTGTTGCTTATTAAAATGCTCTTGTTTTTTCTTTTGCTCAGACCCAATGTTCAGATTTTCCAACTTCTTGGCATTCTGCCATCTGTGTATACAAAAGTTTGGTGGCCCTTAGTAAAGTTATAAACATAACAGTTTTCTTCTTACTTGTCTGGCCTTCTGCAGATGTTTCTCAGCAGCCCAAAGCCTGCATCCGACATTAAAAACATTAATTTGAACACTAGAGGAAACAATTTTCTTTGCATCCTAACCACAAATAAACAACTTGTGTAGGGAGACCGCCTTCCTGCTTTTATGGAGAACAAACGGTAATCATCAAAACAACTTACAGGTTCTATTGTATTCTTAAACCTACTTCTATGTTTCATTTATAACTTTTAACCCACCCATGTTTTCTATGATTTTTCAAGGAGTGGCAGCCATTCCATGCATTTTCAGACCTGAAAATACCAACAGCAATTTTCTATCATGTTTCCAGAATTTCAGGTCTATGGCAAACCTTTTTCTTCAAGTTTCTGACATCTAAATGTTTACATTAGAGATTGTCTTTCTAATAATAATCAATAAAATTATAACTTGCCTATGGCATGAAATTTGGTATGCAAATGTTCCTTCAGCA
This sequence comes from Ellobium chinense, assembly GCA_033807755.1. Classification (NCBI taxonomy): domain Eukaryota; kingdom Metazoa; phylum Mollusca; class Gastropoda; order Ellobiida; family Ellobiidae; genus Ellobium; species Ellobium chinense. The sequence goes on from JAWQUT010000741.1 coordinate 180,318, forward strand.
CCAAAGGTAATCCATTTTCTGGCTTTGTTACTGATATTGAGCTTTAAATATTTTTTTGAAGATGATTTGGTCTGTGAACACATGGTCTGGGAAACCCCACCATTACACTCCATTTTTTTCCTTGTCATGCATGCCATGCACATCATCTGTCAGTCAGAGGGTGACAAAATCTTGCCTAGTTTGCAGACCAAGATGATTAAGTTGTTATTAATAAGCATAACAACTCTGAGCACAGTAATAAGTCTATAAAAAGGGCAATATAGTGTGCATATAGATGCAGAATGAGTTTGGTTGCCCTGTCCCCTTCCTTCTTCCTGGGCAACCCAAGGATATCTAGTATTTGAAAAACAAAACTGTTTGCTGGAGTGATATGACTGCCAAATTCTCAACCTGTATTTTTCGCCTATAAACACACACACCTATCTATCATTACTGCTATAGAATTAATTTACTATGTTACAAAAATGGCCAAAGTCAGAGATAGGCTATTTTTTTTAATAAGGACATCATACTGTTTAAAAGAACAAGACCCATGTTGGCATATTAAGAAAACTAAAATGCACCAACATTTTCCTGCCCAAACTGCAGCTGCAAAGATACAATCTGAATCTTTTTTCCTTTGCCATAAAATTTTTTGTCCAGCTCCCTTAAAATGTGCAAATGACGCGGGGCCATTTCTGAAGGACAACAATAGGTAGGTAGTACAACAAAATACTACATGAATGCTCTTTCCAAATCCTGAATTCAGGAAGTTTCATGCAAGCTGATATTTCTCTTACAAGTACAAGCAAATGTTTCATTGTCAATGCTCACCTGATCAGAACCAAAAGGGCAAACATTGGCTTTCAACGCTCCAGCTCCTACTGCAATAATTATCAGGCACAGGTTGATAAGCCATGCACATCTTTCATCAAATGGACTGTCCACATCTGCATCCTTAGTGTCAGAGGAGAGACAGATCTTGGGCAGCTCTGGAGTACGATCATTTATTTCGGTTGCATTGTTGGTGTTGGCAATGAAAGGCAGCAAGATAAACCCACACAAGTAGATGGCATAGGCCAGCAGCATAGCCTTGAACCGTCCTAGAAAGGAGTCCGCCACCCAACCACCAATGAGTGACATGATGTAACTAATGCCAAAAAACAGAAACAGAGCACTCATGGCATAGTAGGACTCCCAGTAGAATGGATATTTATTAAGAAATAACACCAGGTTTCCTGTGAGTCCGTAATATGTGATTCTTTCAAAGATGACTGCTGCAAGAATGGCTATCAAAGCACAACGGACTTGCCATGTGTTTTTTGGAGTTGTTGGGGTCCCATGAGAAGATATTCCCTCAATCCTGGACAAAGCTTCACTGTCAGAGCGCTGCAACTGTGGGCGTGTCCTTCTGATGCCACCGTTGTTTTGGTATGTTGAAGAAGATGAAGAAATTCGGTTCCAGTTGGGGTTGGCCCGAATAAGCAGGGGCTTGGTTTCATCATCTTCAGCCATGTTGGTATCAGAGGACCTTATTTCTCCCTCACTTTCCTTAAGCTCCGTGCCCTTTTGTTGTGATGTGCATGCAGGTTGCAGTTTGTGGTTGTGTCACATTTTATAGACCTTCTCCAGGCAGAAAAGGAAGTTATGTGGGCTGATAAAAACAGTAATGAATAAAATAAGAACGTAACTCAGGAGTTGCCCCTATCCAGTCTCACTGGTCATATGAAATAGAAGTCCTTCTCATTACAAGAATGAGTGAATGTGCCTTCATCACTATATACCATCTCTTGTGTCATATACCTGTTTGTTTTTGTCCATTCACAAGTATTTCTGTGCTCCAAAAAATTAAGTTATTATAGTTTTATTTATTAAATCTGCAGGGTCCTTCAATTCCCATGAAAATTCTAGCAGAGGGACAGAGCTGGATACTTGCTCCATGCTGTCCAGATGTGGGAATCGCTCATCATATGAGACACGAGAACATAACAGAATGCCACTTTCTTCAAGGAACCCTGAAAAGTAGAACATCCTGAATAAGGAAATATGGAAGACAGAATCATACTGTAATAAAGCCAAGGAAATGCTTACATGTAAAATCTATCATGCATTTCATAATTATGCCAATGTAATTTGAAAGGTCATCATTTTCATAGATGCCAATTGCCTGGCAGCCTCAGGTTTTTTTCATCCAAAGATGCTTTGAAAGACTTTTTAAAAACCATGTGAACTTTTATCCTTTTTCTTTTGGTTAAAGTTCCAACTATGGCTATAAAATAGTTTAAAGGGTAAATATCACGAAACAACAAATATCTCCCAAAACATTTGTCTCACTATATTATATCTGATGTGAAACTTTTGAATTATAACACTGAAATTAATGTATCCTGTTAAAAATGCTGATTTTGAACGATTCATTAAGTCCTGTTGAGAATAAACATGAAATCTGACAAACAGGAAGAACTAGGCTGATGGTGTATATATACGTGATAACACTCTTCTGATTCCAGTCTTTAAAGTTTCTGTGATTATTCCATTCTGTCACAGATTACATAGGATTAAACTTTAATCCTATGTAATCTGTGACAGAATGGAATAATCACAGAACAGGACCGAAGCTGTGGCTAATCCAATGTTTAAATGAAATGCACTATTGCAAGAGTGGTCCTGTCCAGGGTCTGTATTGACAGCACCACCCTCCTCTGCATCTCCAAACTGTAAACTAAACTTAAGCAGGTAACAGTCCTAAGCTGTATTAGACCAGGTGCTGTAAGCACCAGGCCACCACTTGACTGCCTGCTCGGGGCTAGGTCAAGTGCCGTTGTGGTAGCATGCTTCTCCCTGAGTCTGCACACCTAAGTCTAATGTTTTACGGACCTCCCAGAATCGATATTCTTGAAAATGGAATTGAGAATGTTTATATAGAAGATCACAATGTCAATGTTATTTCTCTACACCATCAGAAAATTTTGAAAAATATAGACTATTAACAGAAAAATATCCCACGTGCGCAGAGACCAGTTGTGCGAAGACATAGATCAAACGACTGTATGCGGCTCATGTTAAGCTTTAGGCAAAGACTGGCCCTATTAGCCCAAACCAGGGTGAAAAGTTTGCTTTTTCTTGACTTCACAGCTAAATTTAAGTGTCCTCCTGAGTGAGTAGGATATCGTTGTGGTCAGTGCCACCAGATACAACAGTTGGCAGTGGTGTGGAGTTGTTTGGCCTCAGCAAGGCTAAATGATGCCTGTTTTCATTTGTCTTCTTTGACCATGACAATCATCATATTATGACGAAGACGAATAATCGAATATGAAGATAACTGGTTACTGGTGATCTTGATCTAATCAGGACTAGTCAATCTTGAGAGCCTGATTTCTAGATCTACACTAGAATCTAGATCGCGGCTTATCATTTGCATCGTAGGGCCTACTAGACTAATCTATCATCATAAGCCTCCAGTCTTCTTACAACACTTAACGGTGACTTAGTCAAAGTTAGTCTTAACCACAACTGACTCAGAACTAGAACAGCGAGTGCGTTCTCCCAGCCAGACATGTACCCTCTAACAATTAGACAGAACTGGTTCGGTAAGGGTAAGGTTATATCCATATGATTGGTCCATATCTAGATCCCCTAGTTGGTAGAAGCTTACACTTTCACGAGTACACGAGGATGGATTACACAAAGGCGTAAACAATGGTAGCTTCAAGGAAGTTCTGAGGGATAGTCATGTGATTCAGTCATGTGATTTTTGGAGTCAATGCTTGATTTGATAGGCCTATAGATACTGGCTTAACGCGAAGACCTTGCGCCAAGCCCGTCCCTAACTCGACACCGAGATTTTCGCGGAACATCGATCGCTGATTATTACTGTACAAGACGGTGACTCTTCGTGATAATCTGATTGCGCTGATAGATCCAAACTCTGAATGTTTTGGGAATTGAGAGATAAATAATTTAAACCATAGAAACCTAGCCCTAAAGATCTTAATGTTTCGGGATGTCGATGTCACTCATCAGGAAGATTCTCCTATTGAGGCTATATTCTTAATAAAGTATGGACTTGAATGAGGGTGTAGTACTCAGCAGATACTTCATAGCCGTTCTTTATGACTTGACTCACAATTAGCTGAAGTCATGAGATGGTGTGCCTTTGTAAATCCATATTTCTTTTTTTTTTCTTCATGTTTCCATGTTCAGAACCCAACAAAGTTTACAAAGACGACTTGATCTACTAATAATCTGCCTTTCCCCTATGCCTTTTTACAAATCAAATTCATCAGAGGCATATGCAGCAAATTAAGAGACGCGTTGGAACTGACAACAAGAGCAGTTTCTTTGAGTCTATCCCGGAGCGATGCTTAGCGCAATGTCTTGATGTCGACAAGAACACAGTACTCGTGAGTATCATTATCATGGATGCCCAGCGGTGTGTTTTCATCGATTCGGATTTTTTTTTTTGTGGGGGGGATTTTTTTTTGGNGGGGGGGGGGGCGCTTGGCCAAATATTGTGAGGATTTGGTGGGGACTTGGATCATTTCAGAATAGGCTAGAAACGACTTTGGGGAGGAATTCCGAGTGTGTGCCATTGCTGTATCCGATACCATACCAGGCTTATAGTCACTTGTCTCATCGGGATTTCCCGAAGTCCCATGACAACATTGACAACACGCCATCAGCCGAAAGCAGATAAACAGTAACACAAAACGCTGGCAAGGCTGATCACTCAAGCCTCCGTACTTCCGAAAGCGAGATCATTCTTTAGATCAAGACAAGACTAGTCTAGACTAGTCTAGATCTGCCTGTAAGTTGTAATCAGCTGAAGGTTTGGGGATACCAAAGAAATGAAGTTACCGTACTTGAATTACAGAAGACAGAAGCATATGTTTTTTTATGTGCACATTTAACCTGTAGCTGAGTTTCCAGGGCAAGACTAGTCTAGATGAAAGGCTAGTCTAGATATATAATGGGTTCCATTTGTCTTATTCAGTAAACATAGTCATAAGTACTATAAGCAACCGTTTTGGGAGGATTTCCATATGTGGTAGCTGACGATAAGGAGTTACGCTCGCTTCGACTGATGCTCCTGTCTCGATGGGCATTAGTGTTAGGGTTAAGGGTAGGGTTAGGGTTGGGAGGGGGGGGGGAGATAAGGTTAGGGTTAGGGTTGTATTAGTACAGTATTCGGAATTAAGGTACTGACCGTATTTGTAGGAGTTACCACATATGGAAATCCTTCCACAGTTTTTAAGCTTTAAGCAGCCCTGATCCATGGGTGAGAAAGGTTACTGATTTTGTGCCTCAACTCAAGATACATAAGAGTATCTCCCCTATTTGCTGTGCACTGCTTTAGTTGATTGGATGTCCTCTACGCCTTGGTAGATGTGCACATAATAATGTGATGCAATTTGTCATAATAATATGCATGTATTTGCATTAAGATAGAATGTTGGACATACTATCAGTTTTCTTTGATTCCTTGATTGTGAGTTACAATTTTGAAAATGAAATTTAACGGTCAACATGCTGTTGATCTAGCCTGGCAGTTTGTCGTGAATTGCCCTTCAAAATTGCAGACAATATATGAAGCACATTGGGCTGATGGCATCTGGGACTGTATGGCAAAAGATGTAGATATGTAGATTTAGATCCATTCGTAGACCATCAAGCCTGGATTAGAAGGAGGTTGTGTGGTATAAATATATATTTTTTCTTCTCTTTGGAGATTCAGTCAGATCTTTCATACCTTTCTCTCTTTGATTTCTTTCACAGCCTCAGGTATTTACCTGTTATCTCACAGACACACTTCGTCTGCATCAATAGCAAACATGGGTAAGTTGAAGAGCAGATGATGGAACAGAAAAGACAAGACAAAGACATGGTACGCTATGCTAACCTAGTCAGGATCTGTATAAAGAACTCTAATGGACTGGCCGTGACTCTTAAAATGTTAATTTGGGTGAAGATGTCCTTGGAGATTAGCTAAGCTATAAAGTTCCTTTCAATTTAAGTTTCGAAAGGCTTAACCAGTGCAATAGTGGTGGGGATGATGATAATCATCTTCTTTTTCTTGTGTATGTTACAAACTAAAACCTACACAAAAAATTTGCAAGGATATTATCTCAAACACACATGGAAATTAACAACAACTCATCATCCCTTAGTCTGATAGATAATGTTGCCACCAAATTGCCCACCAAAGACAATCCTTACTGTAGGCTAGAGGAAAGCTTTAAACATCCTTAAGAATGATAATGACATCGTCATTAGGGAGACCAACATGGATGGAGGCACTGTCATCTTTTCCAAGGATGTTCACAATTCAGTTATCTCTAACATTCTAAACAGACCTGACATCTACCAACACCTTCCATTCAGCTCCATTTCCCATCATGATGATCTTATAGTTATACTAATCTATGAGCAGTATTCAGGGCATTTTAGATAAACTGAAGGGCTGTCCTTTTCTCCATGGTGAAGTAAGAAGTCTGTCGTACCTCTTTGGCCTACTCAAGTTTAGCGTGAACCTTTCAGAGAACCTTTCTAAACAGCCCCTGTCTTTCTATGGCATCATTTTCCCTTAAAACCCCTCCCCCACCCCCATATGCATCGTACTTTTTAGATTCCATTCTGAAACATCTGGTTCCCTCCTGCTGTGGTTCCTCCTACTGTAGGGATACTCTTAACTTCATTGATCTGTATTCACAGTGGCTACCTACCATACAACTGCCCTGTTCTTTAATGTCCAGTAGTATCTTTCATTGACCAGCATCACTATGGAACTGTGCTGCAAAGCTGATCAAAGTTTTCATCATTTGGATAAAGTTAAATAATCTCTTTGGTCTAGGGGTCGCACACAGCAAACAGGACTTGGACACATTTCACCCTCTCTGCTTTTGATGGTCACTCGACAGATGACACATCTTTTCTATTAAAGCGAAGTTCTTGGCATAGCACATAGTAAAATATATATATTATATATATACCAAAACTTTGAGACCTTGTGAAAAGTCACAGCTTTCAGTTATTTGGGCTGTCTTAGTGGGGGGATCATTTATATCAATCACAGGAGCAAATTAACAGTTCGCTCATTCCCAACTGATTTTAGTGCTCCTTACATGGATCATTGGATAAGGCATTCATTCCCTCTTGAAACCCTGGAATCCTCTTGGAGATCGTGACATATAAGGAAGATGAAGGTTAAAATATTTTTTTTTTGTCTTCAATCCTACACTAAGACCCATCATGGGAAAACAGAGAATCTCACATTAGCTGGATTATGTTACCTTTTTTTTTTTCTCTTTCAGTCGCAAGTGTATACACATTTTTTTTTGGCCTCATTTCAAAAGTGACAGTCCAAAATCTAATGAATCAAACAAGTTGGGTGTGCTTTAATTTGATACATAATACTTGTATCTAACATGCTTAGAAAAGCCGTTACAGACCAACTTACATGACTTCTGGTACAATCCTCATTATATAATGGAATCCACCTAAACAGGACCCCTTACCTGAGCATGACTATCCCTAAGTTTTAACTCTAGAAATGTATACCTAGCATGTAAATGGTGCAATTTGATGTAAAATAGAGCGTTCTGTTTATGTGGGTTACATTGTAATTCAAGCCTAAATTATGTTTTCCTCATGCCCTCCACAGATGCCCCACCCACCAAACGCAGAAGATTATGGAAAAGTTTACAGCACAGAGATGGAGATCAGGAGCAAATGACAATGCGTGAGTCCATCTCATCAGTTGTTATATATATATATATATATAACACAGTAAACAACGGTTTAAATGAAATCCACGGGACCAAAAACTTTTTCTATTTAGATAAAGTTTCATTTGAAACAGAAAAGTCTATAAAGTGGAAAATGAATGATGCCCCTTGTTTCCTTTCAATTTAACAGTACTTTGTACTTATGGTTAATTACTTTTGTTTAAAATATTGTCTACCGTGTTTATATTTTGCATGGTTCACCCAGTGCCCCTTGTGGTCTAGACATGGTTGCATGAACCTTGTTTAGGTTGTGGTAGTGCTGATTATGGTATTTTTGCCCTTCCTGATGGCTGTATATATAGTTTTAACATTTGAATTTTGTTCAGTGTGGTAAGTGTCTTTCCTATGGACACCACAGCTGAAAATTTGCAGTTTGCGAGTTGTACACATAAACTTTAGACTTGACAGTCTTGAGTTTTTGAGTACAACTCACAAACCACATGACTGCGCAGCCTTATAATTATGAATGATAATGATCGTGATGACAACAGTGAACAATAACAATAAGCACTCTGATATTGTCTTTCACTGCCTGGAATAGAAATTATTCCACAGAAAACCTTGTTCCATTTCTGCTAAATCATATGTTCACGAAGGGGTTTCCTAGAATCTGGTATACTTTATTCATGCTAAGGGCTAATCATTATTTTGTTGTTGTTGTTGTTGTTGTTGTTTATTATTCATGATCTAACTGCGATTTCAGTAGATTACTGAACGTATGGGATCATCGTTTGTGAGGGGATTTCACGCACAGCCACAGTATACCTATTGTAGTTTTATGCTGTAATTTCTAGCCAATCCATAGTAGACAGACGCAGCCAAATTAATGAGGCTTTAGCTTTCAGACGAAAGATAAATGAAATGACCTCCATGAAATGCTAAAAGACTTTGAGGAAAAGTATAGGCGAAAAGGAGTTATTAAAGTTGCAGCATCTGTGAAGCCATTGAAGTATTCTGCCATCACTCATTGCTTGGTCAAAGGCAGTGTTGGGTCAAGCTTACACTGGCAGAGGTTATAGATAAGCTTCATAATCCAACAGGCAGACCCAGCCATAGCAAACATAGATAGCAGGTTTCAAAGATTATTCACACAAAATGAAAAGTTGACTCAAGGAATCAAGGGATTGTATATGAACAACCAATGAGCGTTTTTGATTAACCATGATAATAGGCTATGTAAAACACTTGCGATCACTGTGCATGTGCATGACCATTGAATATGACAGTTGTTGTTATCACAGACATGCCTTCTTTAACAGTTTACTTGTTCAGTGGATGGGCAAAGCAAGACACGCATTGTGATGGAGAATGATAGAAACAGTGTTCATAATTCTTGTCAAAAACCAAATGGAATTTGTTTCAAATCGTCTGTCTAAGCACAATGTTGTCCTTCTTTCATTATACATTCCACATAATAAAATTTCAGGTCTTCATAATTTGTCCTGCTTCTGTGGGCATTCCGCTCACACATCCGCTTTCTGTGGACATCATTTTATTTTATGCATGTCTGCCTTATGCGGGTTCCTTTGTAGCTTTGAAAGTTGACCCCCTACCTGTGGTACTGATGATGTTCTTTATTTCCACTAGCAATCCTCCTTACTTAATTCACTTCATCAGCTAGTCATTCTCTCTTACCTCTTAATATTGCTCTTCATCTTTAGGTTCTCTGCTCTGATCTTAACTTGTCTCTGACTTTTACCTCACTTTCCTATGCTGGCTCTTTTTTTGACTTTTGACCTCTTCTTTATGTGGTTGCTTTTATCCGTAATAATGTATTTGTTTCTAACAGTTCCAACAACCAAAACATTTGGATTTGTGGATTGGGTTTTTTTGATTCTGCAGCTTTACATTTCCAGTAGATTCTTAGAATGCACTAGATTTGAAATTCACTTTTTATACAATGATTACGAAAGTGAAGATGATAATACAGTACTGATAAACCATGTCTATCCCCATAGGTGTACATGAAGTGGAGTATTTCCAACATGAAGATGATTTGCTGAAGAAAAAGGAGGACTGTCAGAAAAATCCAGGACATCTTGACTTTATAGCAGCTCCTGACTTTAAGCGGCGACATCTTCCTAGAGGTTATCGTGACAGTGTTTGGTGGGATTACGTTCAGACTGTTATCTCTTTGACTGTGCGTCTGGTTGTTGGCTACACTAGTTCAGAAAGGCCTGATGGCTACGCTGATGCTCCTATGAGAGGGTCATGTTGGGGGCGGGTTGGAACTGGGATGGTGGAGAGAGTGTACAGGGAGTTCACAGAGGAGGATGGTGAAACATGTCCTTGTACAGAATGTCATAAAAAATCTCCTGACCAGCGCAAGACAAAATGGGGCGGGTTTATGGTAGACACCGCCCTTCATGTTGTGTTTAACGATGAAGAAAGTCAGTACAGCAGATGTGATGTTGGATTTGATCGTGATGAGGACAGAGACAAGTGTTCCAAGTTGTACGGTGTAGGGGTGTGGCACCGCGACTTTCCTGCAGACCGATGTGAGATGTACTGTGTTACACATGATGAAAATGTCTACAGAAAGATGGCAGAGATGGTCAGGGCATTTGAGGATCTACAGGCTAAAATCCTTGACAAATATGTGAAGACTGTGGGATTGGTGGACATGTTGGAAGTTCCGGTTGTGTGCGTGAGCCACCCCCATGGGATGTCTAAACATGTGACAGTGGGAGTGGTAGCACGTGAAGTGGAGATTGCACCTTTGACGTTGAAATGGTGTTATACAGCACAGACATGTGGTGGGTCAAGTGGTGCTCCAGTCTTTACGCTGGTGAGGTGGGTTGGGAAGTATGCCAAATGGCGTGTGCAAGGTCATCATTCTATCCACAGCGGATGTAACCAGGCAGGAGAAAATCAGTGTGATCATAGCGGATTGGACTGGTTGGTTTAGAATTAGTGTTGTCTGTAGTAAATCTCTCTCCTAACTCCACTGGTAAACAACCTCTCACAACTTAGGACAGACCTCACAACTGCCATTAGGATGTAAATAAAGCATGTAGTAAATAACTATAAATTGTAGTCATGAGCAAGTGGAAGCACAGACAATTTTAGAACCAGTGATGTGGAATAGATGTCCCTTTTACAAGCAAATATTAGAATTGAAATTTCCTTTTTATTCATCCACTTGTTCATTCAATCTGTCATTGAGTCACATATTTCCTGGATTCATTCCTTATGCTTTTCACAGTTTAGACTATTTTCCCTGGCTTTAGAGCTGGGGGGACCAGGACATTGCACCATGGGTAATCAGCAATGAGTTAATTAAGTGTTTCATGTTTAATATTATGTATTTATTTATGTATGATGGTCTAAAAATGAGATATAACATTGTATTGCATTGTAAATCATTTTCCCTACAAGTAATTTAAAATTTTTTTGTGTGTGTGTTTTTCACATTCTGTTCTCATGACCTCAGTATTTTATTGAAAACTACTTTCATCATACTTTCCATTCTTTCCTGTTTTCTCTGTCCCTCCTTCCTTGCAATTTTTCTTCATCTACTGGCAATTCAAAGTTGTACTATATTTACCGGGAGACCGAATAAGGGAGGAGAGAGAGAAGGAGAGAGAGAGAGAGAGAACCAGATACTGTAGTTATATAGACTTTGTTTCATATGACATTATGATGAGAATGTACATGAGACAATTTTATAATAACCAGGTTTTGTTTTCTGTATAATAGGATGTAGTTTTGTACCCTTAGCCTATTCTCGTTCTTTGTTACTTTAGCAAATACACAGTGGCTGCTGGTGACCAGGTTGTATTGAGAGTATTGCTATAACAAGTTTGTAATAACTAACTTTTGTTTTATGTTTAACAGGATGTATTTTTGTACATTTTTTTTGTTTGTATATATTATGTTCTTTGTTACTTTTAGCAAATATAGTAGCCACTAATAACCAGAATGTTTTGCTATAACAAATGCAAGCGACCTTATCTCTGATTTACTCATGACCAGACAAAGGCTTATTATTCAGTACCCATGAATAGCAGTGTAATCCTGTCACAATTTTGTTGGCCTGCTGTGAATTAGACTTGAACAGACAACCTTTATTTTCCTTCATCATGATTAATCTGAAATATATGTCAGTGAAATATTTAATAATGAAATAATTTAATATTTAAATTCCATGTTAACTGGATCTAAGTGTATTTGATGGATCCATTTGCAAGATGATGTCACATGACACGCTGAATTTCACCAATCAGAAACTACATACTCCTTTTCAGCTGGAGATAAAACCTCAGGCAAATGACTGACATTCACAGTGTGACACCGTGCTAGGTCATTGTGTTTTGTCAGTAATGTTCATAAAATGTATCCCTTGTTTTTGTTTTTGTCTTTGTGACATTTTTTGTGCTTTTCTCTCCATTCATAATATACTGTAATAAGTTTGTTACTATCTCTAATCCCAGTTCAACACCAAGGCAGAATGTTTGTTGATTCTGATGTTGCCTTGACACTGATGCCAGATAACAACTGCCTTCCAAATACCTTAATGTTGTCAATGAGTCAGCCCTCCCAAGTTATGTGTACTACAAGCCATTGCCTACTTTTCAGGAACAGTAGCCAGTAACTTGCCTTAAATACCATATGAAAAAACTGGCTGTCACCTAACTGTCTGCCATTTTTGCCTAGCGCCTTTTAACCCAATGACAAGGAGCTTAGCAATCAGATCCATCAGATATTGGAGCATGTATTTTGTTTCATATATCTTTACAAGGTGGCATGCAGTGCACTGCAGGTATACTTTAAGGCCATGATAATTGTCTATAGTTGCAATATCCAGAGTGACCCACTTTTCACCCAGCCACTTTATACTGTGAGAAATATAAAGTCCATGATGATCTAAACTTCCCTGAACTTGCACAGTCAGTAGTTAAATTTTGAAACAATTTCATCTTCAGTTATTCACAGGTGATCTTTATTTATGTAGACTACCAGTTATGCATTTGCCTATATGATCTATTAACATTTATTAAATTGCTTGATTAATAAATATACATCTGTCACAAATTATTCCCCACTGTCATTGTTCCTCATATTGAAATCTGGCATGTTTTTATTTTTGAAAAAGAAATAACATGATTGTTATTAAAAAGCGCAGAATGCTGAATCAGTATGTCTAGTGATAATTTGCAATTTCAACAGTTGGACAAATGTTGGAATAGACAAATTTAATCAGAGCATACAGCGTTGACTTCCCGCCATGTTAAATGAGAAGAATATACGGTGGAACTTCGTTAGCGCAATCATGGCTTAACACGATTTCCCTTTAACACAACCTCTTTACAAGGTCCTGTTTCAACACTTCTTTAAACAAATTAATTTATTTTCGATAACACGCTCGGGTTTGTGTATTCAACCCGCATAGCTTGCTCGGTTCATTTGGACAGTTATCAGTCGTCCGTGCTAGCCACGTGCTATGAAAACATTGAAAAGCTTGCTTTCTCGCCAAAATGTGCAAGCCCGCAGCCTCTGCACTGTTGCTGCCAGTACTAGGCCTAGTGTTAGCCCATCCTTCTCATCCTCTCTATTACCCCAGTGTGCACACATTGCCATTGGTTGATAATGAAAACCAAATTTTTGTCTGATCTTGAAGTGAGTATGTCAGGAGTGGGAATTCCTTACAATGGAGTAAATTTATTGTAAGTGAAAGAGAAACTATGATTTAATCTGAAAAACAAAATAGGGTGAATAAGGATTTAGAAGTGATTTTTAATATGCATGGTTGTTGGATTTCAGGCTGATTGTATTTTGCAACAGGCATAATAAAATACAATATAAAAAGATAGCTGGACTCACATAATTGTTTTGTTTTTTTAACATTCCAAGTTTTGTAACATTTATACATTTTCAAAAGGTGTAAGTTCAAGAGTACTTCGTAACTGTAGTGGTGACATTAATGGTATATTGAATCCACTGTCATACACGCAATAAAACTGGCTTGATACTGTATACTGTACAAAATGATACCAAAGTTTATGTATGACCTAATTGGTGGAATTTAGCCCTACATCTCAATATGTAAGTTAATGTAAGTAAAAATATAATCAGAAAAAACAATGAAAGACAGAAAAATTACAAGAATTGAACTTTAGAAAATGTGTGATGACTATAAACAGCTTTTACCCTTGATTAACTTAGTAATTTCATGCTTTATTAATACTAATACATAACCTTTTGAGTTTCTTATAATAAAAATGTAGAGCAGCTGATTGTATCTTTTGTATTTATTTTTGTGGTGACATACTCACTGTCTCTGAGATATTGTTGGTTGTTTTATTATGTTCTTCTGAAGACTGCAAGTGATAAAATGTACTCATAACAGTCAGTAGTGAAAATACAGATGGTAGTAATGGTGATGATATTGATGGTAGTAATAGTGATATTGCAGATGGTGATAATAATGATGATGTAGATAATTTGATGATGCTGATGGTAGCCATAGTGATGATGTAAATGGCAGTAATAATGATATTGCAGATTAAGATAATAATGACAATGATGTATATGGTGATAGTAGTCTTGATGTAGATGGTGGTACCAATGGTGGTAAAACTGATGATGTTGATGGTAGTAATAATATTGATGTTGATGGTAGTAACAGTGAAAATGTTGATGGAGGTAATGATGGTGATGTTGATGGTGGCAAAAATATGGGACTCCCTCATGCTCAACATGGTCTTAGGTTAATGTTAGAAGCACTCTGCCCTTAACCCTTAGCCTGCTCTAAATCTAACTCGAATACAGTTCTTTACTCTTCAGACTGGTGCCTAGAACATAGTGTGTAGTCTGCTTGCAGCGAAGGGAGGAGCATGCAGTTTTCTGTGCACCCTGTGAACTTGATTCTAGAATGGTAGAATTGCAATGTGTTGGGTCTTCTACACTTGGCAGCAGGAATCTCTTCCACATGAGTAATGTGGATGGAGTGAGCATTAGCACTGTGGCACGCTCCCATGTCATGGTCCCACTACTGCGACTTGATGGAGTTCCAGGATTTTGCCAAATAAACATAGAAACCTTGTAAACTGAGTTTCCAGAGCTCAGATTTCTAAAATGTGATACTCATAATTGTTGGGAAAACATGCAGAGATCAATCAGACACACAAACAATTCAGTCCGCTGTTTACCATTTTACTGATTATCATATTGTAATCATACTAAATAGATGTACATGTGGGTATAATACATAGCTGACATTCATTAACTGTAAATAAGTAAATAATTAATGTCATTCTTGTACATGTCAACATTACTGTACAATCAATTTGAAAAGCAGACATTAACAAAGTGGACGGAGAGTTAATTGTTAAT
>JAWQUT010000741.1:208766-223000 GCA_033807755.1 Ellobium chinense
CCAACCCATTGTTATGGATTATATCAGTTCCACGTATTGTCTGCCGGCTGACTAGTTGACTCCTGAAAGTCAAAATTCAGCCTCTGCACAAGGTTGGCGCTGGCATGCCATTCTACCATCGTGGAACTATTATTTTCCCTTTTTTTTTAATCAAGAATAATATATGGCATGTGTGCTTCGCCATCTTCCGAAACTAAACACCGTATGTGAGAGTAACTCATATGCTTTAATGCAGAGGTACAAAAGGTGAATTATACCTCATTTGGCTCTTATGGTCTTTTTGAGGAAAGTTCACTGTAGTAGAATATAAAAATGAAGCGACTCACTCATGACTGCGAAGAGCTGTGCTGCGTCTGTCTCGCACCCTGAAGGTCCTTGTATGTAGTAATGCTCGTGAAGATCCACCTGTGACAGGTAAGGTCTCATCTTCCCATACAGGGCAGCGGGTCCAGTGATGCCCAGGCAGATTCCAATCTGACAATTAGTATAGTTGATTGGTTGGTTGGTTGGTTGGTTGGTTGATTTGGTGGGTGGATGAATGAATGGTTGGTTGGTTGGTTGCTTGCTTGCTTGCTTGCTTGGCTGGCTGGCTGGCTGGTTGGCTGGCAGGCAGGTGGGTGGGTGGTTGGTTGGTTGGTTGTTTGATTGGATGGGTGGGTGAATGAATGGTTGGTTAGTTGGTTGGTTGCTTGCTTGCTTGCTTGAGTGGTTGGGTGATTGTTTGCTTGCTTGCTTGCTTGGTTAGCTGACTGGCTGGTGGTTGGTTGAGTGGGTGGGTGGGTGGATGGATGGATGCATGGTTGGTTGGTTGGTTGGTTGGTTGGTTGGTTGGTTGGTATGCTGGTTGAAAAACAAAAAAACCTGATTGGTGGGATAGGTTGGCTTAAGTTTGTTTGGTTGGTTGGTAGCTTACTTGTTTTGGCTGGAATATTGGTTCAAAGGTTCGATTGGATGTTTGATTAGTTGCTAGATTACTTACTTGTTTGTTTGGTTGGATGGAAGTTTGATTGGTGGGTTGCCGGATGAGTGGGTTATTTGTTTATCTGGCAATATTCTTAGTTATTCAGAATGAGAGAGTAAAAGAGACTATTATTTAAAATTTACAACAAAAAAAAATAAAAAAATATCGGGGGATGGATAGGGGACTTAGAAATGCTTTGCTTTGTAATAATTTTTTTTTTTTTTCGAATTAGGTCAAGTTGCATTTTGTGATAAGTGTAGCTGTCTTAAAGCTTGTGAAAGTGATGATGATATTAATATTGATGATCATGATGGTAATGAAAAGTGAAAGAAGGTATTTCTGTAAGGAATGAAAATCTCACTCGGTAAGGTCACTTGCGATGTATGTAGGCTTTGTTCACCAAATAATCTTGCACACACTGCAGCAAGGGGACGTAAGCACCTGGGTCCAACAGAGCAACTGCAGTTGCTGGCCCTTAAAAGAGACAAGTGCAAGAGATCATGGCTGTGTATGTTTGATCCTTGCAGCATCGTGAAAAGGGCGGTCCTTGTATTATGTGGGCGGTCCTTAGCAAAAGAAGTATCAGGGGTTCGTTTTTGGTTGGTTCGCGCCAGTCACAGGGAGGAAGGATGCACATCCACTCGTACTAGAGGTTTGTTAAAAATGTGACCTCTTCCACCATCACCGGAAGAGAAAGCTCGGCAACATGGAGAGGCAACCAAGTACGATTTCAAATTTGTTAATGGAAGTCTTATCAATGGCCTTGTGTCAGAGAAAGACGTGGCAAGAATCAACGGTGGTTTATATGGTAATGAATAAGGAAAAGATACACGTCTAGCAAATCCCACTGACAAGTCAGTCCATTGTTTTCTTGCTCTTCCGCATTTGTCGTGGCCATCTTGGCTTGCCCAGACTCTGTTACTTCCTTTGCTAGGGACAGCCCCTTTCGTGACGCCACAGAGACCAAACAAATGTAGCCCATGTATGCATACACCCCTCTTTCAGAACATGAGTCAATCTGAGCAGCTTGCAAACTTCAGTCTTTGGACTTATTGTCTGTGTTGGTCTATAAATTTGGACTTTAAAACCATCTTTAATGACACCAACAGAATTCATCATGTGATTGTGAGAGTTCAAAACATGACCCCTACATCTAGTATTGCTCCATATTTATGATGACAAGAGCGTCTGACCTCGTCACCTTCCTGGGCCAGCTGTCATTATCTTTGTTACTGCGGCTAGCGCTTCCCGCTGTAGAACGTGAACAAGAATTTCGCAGTACACTTCCACATGTACAAGTCTCCGTGTTGTCGACCGATAAAAACCTTACAAACCACTCATCTGTCGATTCACGATTTGATCACCCGTAGTGATCATTTGTAATGTTCAAATCGTGAAACCCATAAATGTCAAAAAATAGAACTATAAGCGACAAAAATCTGTCCACACATAATATATCAAACGAAGCAGAACAACATTAGGCATTACGTTTTTCTTTTCTTTTTTTTAGATTAAAGCTAATAGGCAGGTACATTTTATTTCTTTTTTTTTTCAGGTTAATGCTAATGGGCAGGTACATTTTATTTCTTTTTTTAATCAGGTTAATGCTAATAGATAGGTACATTTTATTTATTTTTTCAGGTTAATGCTAATAAATAGATACATTTTAATTATTTTTTTTCAGGTTAATGCTACTAGGCAGATACATTTTTTTGTGTTCAGGTAAATGCTAACATGTAGGAACATTTTTTTTCAGGTAAATGCTAATAGGTAGGTACATTTTATATCCTTTTTTTTTTCAAGTTAATGCAAATTGGCAGGTACATTTAATTTTTTTTCAGGTAAATGCTAATAGGTAGGTACATTTTATTTCTGTTTTTTTTTCAGGTTAATGCTAATAGATAGGTACATTTTATTCTTTTTTTTTTCAGGTAAATGCTAATATGTAGGTACATTTTATTTCTTTTTTCAGGTTAATGCTCCTAGGCAGGTACATTTTACTTATTTTTTTTTCAGGTAAATGCTAGTAGGTAGGAACATTTTCTTTCGTTTTTTTTTCAAGTTAATGCTAATAGGTAGGTACATTTTATTTCTTTTTTTTTCAGGTTAATGCTAATAGGTATGTACATCATTTTTTAAAATTCTCTCATGTAAAAATATGCTTCTGTGGAAATTACCATAATTATCAGCTGGTCGATGAAATCAATTTTCCCTTTTATTGTGGATATATTCAGTGAATTATTGAAGCGTTTGCAGTATGACTTTCTTCATGCAGGGACACCAAGCCTGTATTTGTATTCATAAATCCTTTTCTTACGGGTAGAATATTGTATGAGAGCGTTGTTGCCTCCTTTGTCTCCATTGTTATGGGCACACAAGGTTTACCTCACACGTTTGAAAGGAGAAAGCTGGTGGTGAAAAATGTTTTTTTACAGATCCTCCCTACCCACCATAGCGTGACCAGCCGCGTCGGGCCCATCCTTCCGTTGGTTACGTGGCCATTGTTAGGATAAGAACTGTTGCACGTGTTTTCTGCCAGCCAATCAGATGACACCGGACTGCAAAATAAAATTCGACCGTCTCATCACCGGATTCGCACAGACATGCCACTTTATTCTACCGTAGCATCTAGAGCAGTGGCGTGAAAGGACAACTGGTTCTCCCGTGGTCTCCCAAGAGTTAACGTTATAGATTTCGACCGCCTTGAAGAGTCTGGTTGCAACTGCAGTTATGACCACACGCAATATGATGCGCGGACTGAAAGGAAGATTCTGTCAACGCCTTTTCATATTATTGTCATTCTCCTTTACGATGATAAGAAGTGAAGAGAGCATTTCTATAAACTCAGGACAATTTCGACAGCAATACTATGTCGAGCAGATGATTCATGTGAATGAAGGAGAGTGTGAAGTTCAAGAAAGCTCTAGCAGGGTATCCTGTGCTGTACAGTGCTTAAACCGCGACAACTGCAGCGCTTTCACTTACCAAGGAGACGGGGCACGATGCATGATGTGTCAGCGCCAAATGCTCGGAGGTTTGGACAAGAACGGGTCCGCCTTTTTCGTTACTAAGGATGTAATGCAGGAGTTGATGACTGTTGACACGGTAAGTCCGCCATTTGTGCCGAAACTTTATTTTTCGTCACAGTGTGTTGATTTCATTTGGAAATAATATTTTTGGATGGGAAATAGAAATATTTTTACAAATAATTACGTCTTGTGACTTCTAGGAGGTCATTTAGTGCTGTCCTTGTACAGGGACACAAGGCACGAGAGGGTACATGTTTTTGGGGGGTAAAACCTGAACTTGTTCACTAAATTTTACAACACATTGTAAAGAAATTCGACAAACAAATTGTTTCATACTAAAATTTAACTTTAATCAACAGATAAAAATGCTGAANTGTCGTGGACATACACTGTGGACACTGACCCATACTCATCAAATAGCAGAAAACGGGAGACCTGCGTGGAGATGAAGGCAGTTCTAAGATGGCGACAGATGGGGACTCCTCGTCTATTGCACCTACTGACCAGTGGTCAGGCTCTGCACACTTTTATAAGCTGATCGACAGCCTAAACATGCTCTAGGATGTTTGTTCTGATGATTTAGCATGGTTGCTATTCTCTTGAAGGGGAGGACGAACTCCAGACAATAATGACCTTTGGGAAACCTGTTCTTGACAAGTCGGTGTTTTTGTTTGATGGATAGATTCCAGCCAAGGTGTAGACTGAAGAACTCACTGGAGGCTCCGTCGGGCAGTAAGTGCTTCCGTCTTTATCAAGGCTGGGTTCAGTCCATCAAACAGAAACAATGACGAGAATTTACTTTCTCATTTAGAACACTATTACAGAGAAAACACTTGTGTATAGTCTAGATGTACAGTCTGTCAGTTCATCAGTTTCACACTGTCAGTCAGCTGTGCTGCCCATGAATACTATGGTGTCCGGTGACTCGACCAATGTAAGCAGTATGCACATTTGGTTTCTAAATGCACCATTCTTGAATGTACGAAAATAGGGCATTCCCAGTGATCGTTATCATGGCGAGTAGTTACAAACTATTGCCTGTTGGTGCGCATTTTATAATAACATCTTGAGGGTGGGTAATCTCCCTTCATAATCTGAATATATAGCGTGTTTGATGACGTAATTCCCTAGCACGACGGAGTTTAAATGACAGATTACAGAGTCACGTGGTTTAGCAGACACTGAGATGAGCAAATCCCATGTTAACAGCAAAAATAATCTCGGTCAAGGTTAAAGGATGACACGCACATCAAAAATAATTTTCCTTTTCCCAATACATTTTCTCTCTGAAAATTATCCATGGTGCCCACATAGACAATTTTGCGAAGAAAGAGCATCGTTGTTTTTCCGTGCGCGTATGTAATATGACACAATTAGGAGAGCTAGAGTTACCGGGTTTGGCCCTTGCGTCCATTATTCCCCTTCCCCGATCAGCAGCGGCTTGTGGCAAAAACGATGTCGTCACTTAGGTTCCAGCAGCTACAGACATCTCTATCAGACAATGTATTATTCAGTTTTTAAATAAGATTCTGGTCATCCAAATTCAAAAGTAATGTTTGATACTGGAAGCCTGATAAAGCATCCTGCATTTTTATTGCTTCGGCATGATTTTCTTTGACATATCTACTGTTCACAGAGGAATTAAAACATTTATACGAACATGCTATCACCCGTCCGCAGAGCACCGGCTAGACAGCTTGGTCAGTTGGCTAGATCGTATTTAACATCAGCTTATGGCAGCCATGCGCGCAGTGGGTGTAACAATTCGGAATTTGGATACTGTAACCCTGTGGGTTGTCTAAGGCCGGTAGAGGCGTATTATGACAGACGCTTGAAAGACTGTTTTATTGTAATAATACGGTATCGTATGATTTAATATATTCTGTAGGACGCTGCACTTTCCTTTAAGCAAGGCCTTCTCATATTTGCTTGAATGAGAAAGCATGTTCCGTAAAACAGTGGAAGTCAAGAAATGCTAAAGAGTTTCAGCTCTCTGGACGTCTTTCTTTTAGTGTCTCCTCTTTGGCCTATATTATCATCATATTTCTGTATCTTTCTTATACAGAAAGTTTAACGCATAAATTGAATTATTTTATACATCAAACTGCCGGGCCCATGTCCTGAGTGCAGATAGTAAAGATATTCAGCATGGCATACGCGAGAAATTTGATAGATAAAAATCGAATCCGGGGCAAAATATGGGGGTACTGCCGATGGTATAGTCTAGAGCAAACGGGCGTTCGATGCAAGAGGAGGAGTCGGGGGGNGGGGGGGGGGGGGGACACAATCTAAGAGTACTTATCATCATCATCGTCATCTTTCTTAAACAGTTTACTCCTGATCGTCAGAAATGGGAAGGGCCGGCATTCCGGTTGCTGAGTCTCTCCCAGAAATAAAATCCTGTACAATACTTGACCTTTAGGAGAAAGTTGGACACAACTGCCTCCAGCGATATCAGTAACAATAACGATTGTTTCAAGGTTCTGAGTAAGGAAAACAAAATAATCTTCTCTTGATTTTCGAGACCAAAAGAATATGACTCACCACTTACGATTAAAAATTAAACTGTTGAGAAGATCGACGCAGGCCAAAGAAAAAAAAAATGGCAAGGACTTGTTTTCTAGTAAAACTTCACGCTCATCTGTATATCAAATGTACAATGAACAATTTACATCGATCAATAGACATCTTTTCATATGACTGTTCTGTAGATCCACCATACAGACTATTAAACATTTTTGTATAACGGCTTGGGTTGCAAATGCCCGTGAGCAAGTCATTTTAAAAGACACATTATAATATCAAGTGAATAAATGAGACGGTCTTGAACCAGCTGACGTCCTGTCCCAATAAGTTTGCAGAAACATCCAGAAACAAGGAGACGGTTGTTACTTAAAATCATGTAGACGATTGTTACACTATAACGCCAAACAGATGATTGTTACACTATAACGTCAAACGGATGATTTTTACACTATAAAACGCCAAATGGATGATTTTTACACCATAACGCCAAACGGATGATTGTTACACTATAACGTCAAACGGATGATTTTTACACTATAGAACGCCAAATGGATGATTTTTACTCTATAACGCCAACCGGATGATTGTTACACTATAACGCCAAACGGATGATTGTTACACTATAACGTCAAACGGATGATTGTTACACTATAACGTCAAACAGATGACTTTTACACTATAACGTCAAACGGATGATTTTTACACTATAACGCCAACCGGATGATTGTTACACTATAACGCCAACCGGATGATTGTTACACTATAACACCAAACGGATGATTGTTACACTATAACGCCAAACGGATGATTGTTATACTATAACGCCAAACGGATGATTGTTACACTATAACGCCAAACGGATGATTTTTACACTATAACGCCAAACGGATGATTTTTACACTATAAAACGCCAAATGGATGATTTTTACACTATAACGCCAAACGGATGATTGTTACATTATAACGTCAAACGGATGATTTTTACACTATAAAACGCCAAATGGATGATTGTTACACTATAACGTCAAACGGATGATTTTTACACTACAAAACGCCAAACGGATGATTGTTACACTATAACGTCAAACGGATGATTTTTACACTATAAAACGCCAAATGGATGATTTTTACACTATAACTCCAAACGGATGATTGTTACACTATAACGCCAAACGGATGATTGAAAACGAAGACGGACAATTTGCTGTAATTGAACACCAAACAGTCAATGGTATACTTTAAAATCAAACGGACGATTGTTATCTTTTAAAACTTAAGGAGATTTTTAATAATTCTTGCAGGCAGTGTTTCTCAGTGGCTTCAGCGGATTTCATTTGCGCAAGCCTGTGGTCTGCAAAGAAAGGTCACATTTTTAACCCTTTTTCATCTAAATTAAAATTGTGAAAAATGCAAATTACNCCCCCTTACCCCGTAAAGTAAACAGTATATAATATGAGCACAATGATGGCACCAGACCTGCGGTATAATCCTGGCTATCTCGAAACGTTCCTGTGATTCGAGGAGAAAATTTTACGAAATGGTTCAACGCGTCCTTTACAGTTTGGCTCCTGCAACCTTAAGGGCATAAATTCGTTCACAGGGCTATAAGAGTATAACTCATAAATATAATATTACTCATCTACAAGACTTTGTCATAATTCATGTCAAACTGCTATAGCATTCACAGAAACAATGCCTAGAGCATTTAAATATTGGTTTACAACCTTCCAATGCTTTCTTTCTTTCTTTCTTTTTTTTCTTTCTTTCGTTTTTTCTTTCTTTCTTTCTTTTTGTCTTTGTTCTTTCTTTGTTCTTTTCTTTTTTGCAATGCAAAAAAAAACGCATTGAACTGGAAAACAAAAATAAACACACCACAACAAAACACTGTAATCTTCAAAGAAAAACTTGTTTAAATAGTTTATAAATATTCATCCCTGCCTGCCATTAGCAATGCAGAGCCCTGAGATTGTGTACGGAATTTACTGTCACGTGGTCGGTTGAATTACCAATCCAGATCTGTGTCCGCAACTACCGAAAAGTCCCGTTGTGGCGGTCTTGTGATAGCGTTGTTTCTTTTTTTAATGAAACAAAAAATGTTTTTAAAAAAAAAACACAGTATTTAAGGAATGATACTTGGCTGCTATCTTTGAAAAATCGGCAGATGGATTACAGATAACTTTGAAAAATGAACTTCCGGGCGTTCGAAAGGCTTTGTTAGTCAGTAAGTAGGCACTTTAGTGAAGGAGTCGGCCGCCAGCGCGAAGCGCCCCACGGCAGCCCGTAAGCCTTTGTTTCCGAGGGTAGCGCGTCGCACAATAGACGCCTCGAACAACCCGTTATTTTGTTTCGTTTTCTTGGACCTACGAGCAAGATCGATACATGTTTTTAAAGAGCTTTAGATGCACTTCCGTTTGACTGCTTTATTTTCGCTGTGCGAGTATCGGGCCCCGAGATATTTCCACTTGAAAATAAGGAAAGTTTTAGCTGTTGATTTCTCAAAACCTATTGCTCTTGTTTTCTTGAAACTACTCTTGATGATAGGCAATAGGCTCTGCTATCTGAAAAATTTTAAATGGTTGTTCTGAAGTATTCACCTTGGCTATGAGCAGTTCACTTTTTTATCGATAGTACACCGAAAATCGAACTGAGCGCGTCGCCCTCAGCCGTGACGTCACGTGTTGTTGACATGGGCTCTGCGGGCTCCCGCTATTTACTGTTTATGCAGCACGAATAACGGGGATTTAAATGCAAAATAAAAAGATGTTTTCAGTGTAATTGACATTGTTTGTGCATTTATTAACTCTGCACATAAAAACAAACAAAATGGTGTCTGATAGATTAAGATGCAGTAATTATTACAGATGTTACGACGTTTATAAGCAACATATTAAAGTTTCACGGCACAAAGTCCCAGTGTAAAAAAGTGAGCAAAATGGGGGTAAAAATTAGGTCTTTAAAACTTCATAACTTTTTAACTAATAAAGATATCTCAAAAATTCAAAAAGCTTGATTGACAGAAAGCCAAGCTCTCTATTGTGATAATAATTTCCTTGCCGTACAAGAACTTTGAAATTTTCACTAAAGTGCCTACAGTAAGAGTGTGAGTCAAAGTCAAGGGTACCTTTGTTTTTCCTTTATTGGTGCGCGCTAGTTTATAGGAAAGTGGTGTGCGCACCTACTAGACGTTTGTTGGAAATGTCGACACACTCATTCCACATTCGCCTTACTTTTTTTTTTTGGGGNGGGGGGGGGGGGGATGAGCCGAGTTGTTTATGTTACTATGATTCTCCATTTATTATCGTGTTCCTATTAAAACAAATGTAGGGTTTTGATATGTTATTATATTCCGAATTTACAAGCCAAACCACATTTGTCTCACTGTTTTGTTTTGAGCAACAGGTTAAGTGCGCTCAATTTTTCAAAACCTCAAGAAATGACCCAAGCGAATGAGGAAGGGCATGATGATGTGGTATCTTTTGCAAAGGCCAGAAGTCAAAATACGGCGCAATGGCAGCCATCATCTATGGTTTCAAATGTATTAGTGGAACATCATATCAACGGCCTTGTGTCAGGGGAGGACGTGGCAAGAAATGACAGTGGTCTGCATGTATATGAATGAGGCAAAGATAGAAGTTGAGCAAACATCACTCGTAAGTAAGTGCATTCTTTCCGGTCGCTTCCGCAGTAGCCGTAGCCATCTTGGTTTGCCTACAGACTGATACTTCCTATGCTACGGAAGGGGTGTGGTTTCCGATTCTGTCAATATCTAGAAGCCAAACAAACATATTAAGCTCATATTTGTCTGTATTTTGGTTCCTACATGATCATCATGTTAGTCTCAGACATCCAAAAAGCAGAGTCAAAATACTTTTTGTACATACTGTGAGTGAAGCTTAAAGATTAGTTAGCGTTAGACAACGTAAAGTTTGAGATAAATCGAAAACAGAGTTGCCGGACATGGTTCTTTCAAAGCCAAATACACTGTACTAGATTTTTTTTGTCTCTTTTTAAAAGTCTTTGGCTCCCAAATAACTCAGTGGTTATTTGGCTCTTTCTCTGGTTCCAGCAGATTTTAGGTCAATATTGACTATTTTCCTGTACAAAAAATACTTGCATTTCTCTCTAATTGTTAAGTATTTCAAGTGATCAGGTTTCTATAATAATAACTGCTCGATGATTAGGTATTAAAGAATTGTCTGTTGTCCTTCCATCTAACAATAATGTCCTCTTATGTTGCCACAGTGTATGTAGTAATGTTTATGATAAGCCTCAAATCCATGTACATCCAATATATATAGACAGTTCATAGTGAATTTCTTGTCTTATATCAAATCCTAACCCTCAGCAGGCCCTGTCCAGACATGGTTTGACTTTTTGTTTTCTCTTCTCTAATGCGATTTGGCCCCGCTCAAAGAAAAAAAAATCTGGTAACCTTGATCAGAAGTTAACACAACAGCAGTATTCATTTGTGGTTTCAAATTTGCCGTTGGCACAAAATAACTTTCTGTTACAGGCGTTGTTCGAGGGACCCTACTTGTGACGGAGGAGAATGAGGTACGAGTCAACGGCGGTCTGTATGCTAATAAATGAAGCAGATATATAAATACAGCAAATCTCACTCACAGTCACAAGTCAGCGAATTGTTTCCTGTCGCTTCCCCATTATTCACAGCCACCTCGACTTGCCTAGCGATAACAATTACCGTTGGCGCAAATAACCGTCCTGTTACATACGATCTCCGAGGAACGGCCCCTTTCTTTCTCTATATAGGAATCGAGATGACCCAACAAACACAGCCCTGATGCCTGACATAGCCGAAGTATTGTGGATTCCTTTTGTTTGAAGAAGTCCTTAACAGCAGTTGCTACACGATTTTTTTAGTTGTTGGCATACTATTTTTACACGACTGTTTTCTTTTCTTCCCAGGTCGAGGCTCCTATTTGGCCCCAGGGCACATACGGTCTTCCCCAACCGCAGGGAGGTTGTCCGGTCAATGGAACACAGACACAGTGGCAACTGGGCTCAATCAATTTAAATACGGAATCGGAGGATCCGAGCACAAATGCAGCGTCCGATCCCATTAGACTGAGGCAGCCCATCTTCTCGGTAAACGGCTCATTAAACTATGCAAATTTTCACTTCTGCATGAAAACTGCAGACGCCACTCTGGGGCCCCTATGGCCGGAGGGATCCTACTGCATATACAAGAAAGGTGATTGCCCTGCTGATTTCAACCTTGGCAGTTTGCGCTTTGATAGCGAGAACACCTATGAGAGAAACATCTTTAATGAAGTTTATCCTGACTTTTATCCTACAAATTGGATCAACCTTGACCTGTATTTTTGCTGCCGTAATGATGGTCCAGCCTATACTGACATCGCCCTGCCCACCAAGACGCCTTTCTACCTCTTCCGCTTCGGAGGGGCATGCCAGAAGGTCAAGGACATGATCGTTGAGGAGGAGTATATCGTGGTGGACACCGAGAATTGCTGCTATAGTTATGATGCTTACAGCAACGCGTATCATCCAGATGGGCAACTGGACGATGTTCGCTTAGAACTATGTTACTACCAGGGAGCAATGTAAATCTCAGTGGGTGAACACATGCTGACACTACACACAAATAACATCGGATGATAATATAAGATCAAGATAAGATGAGATGAGATAAGATAACATACGATAAAGCTGAGATGAGCTGAGATAGATGAGATGAGATAAGATAAAGCTGAGATGCGCTTAGCTAGATGAGATGAGATGAGATGAGATGGGATAAGAAGATAAGATAAACTTTATTCATTCACTGGGAAATAATTTGCATCGAACAAGTGCAGAACAGAGAACACACTAAACACTAAACAGTGATTTACAGTCATAAACCTCATGACGTACAGGTACGGCATACAATCTCATCTATCTACACACACACACACACACACACACACACACACACACACACACACACACACACACACACACACACACACACACACACACACACACACACACACACNACACACACACATAGAAACATAGAAACATACACACACACACATACACACAGATATATACACACACATACACACGCACACACACACACACACACACACACACACACACACACACACACACACACAGGCACACACATTTTAATATGTGTTTCTCAAGAAAAAGTTAGGTGGAAAACTAAGAGAAGGCTGTCTCTCATTCTCAAAGTAACAGAACGAGAATGAACCGCACAAATATAAAATGTAAAATACAGTACGTGCATTACTGTGTCTCAGATACATGTGTGAAATCAGATGGCCAAGCAACAACTGCAGTTTGAGATACATTTTTCCTAAGATCACTACCCACAACAAAGAAAGTGCACTGTTCAGCATTTTGCTGCGCAGTTTTGCACGTAACATATACTAACTTGAAAAAGCCGTCCACACCACAGTAGTACAAGGATGGCCTAGAGGATGGCCTTAAAATTATTTTTCTCCTCCTATTTACCTTTATCGGAAGTAACGATGCAAATAAGCGAAAGTGCAATAAAGCGATGCGGTGATGTTTTCCTTTTACGTCACGTTGCTGTAAAAACACTAAATGTTTGAAAACTTTTACCACGAACACAGGAGAAAGGGGCAAAACATATTTCGTGTCAAGGCACATTGGTTTAGGCTCGTATGCACAGTTTCGAAACAATCCGTTCATTTGAAAAAAAAAAATACTAACGAAAATCCTTGCTCATGAAATATGTGAACGCTGTAGTTAGGATACACGGGTAAGAGACTAAGCAAAATTTAAAACATTTCTGTTGAGCCATAACGGGGATGTTCCGAAAGAATGTCATCCTTTTATTTACAATCGCACTTACTACTTTCCCATGAGAAACTGTCTGTCTGTCTGCCTGTCTGTTTGTCAGTCTGTCTGTGTGTCTATCTCTCTTCCTCTCTCTCTCTCTCCAGAACAAGTACGCATGAGCGCGCACGCACAATTTCCATCCTGTTACACTCAACACTCAAGCCAGTCTCACGAGAAGAGAACAGTAGCCACGGATTATTAAAAATGTCAGTTTTCCCAGTTGATACAACGCTCAATGGTCTGACATGATATTAGCTGAATCGAATCTCAGTAAACTTTTATTGGTACCGACTTAATTCTTCAATAATCGCTGACCGAATACACTCAAACTTCAACTCGAACCCAAACACACGATACTCGAAAAACCCTCATTAGTGCAGAGAACGTGTAGCGACGCACGTATCATGTGATACAAGTAAAAGCTCGTGTAACGCATGGCGTGATCTGACAAAGCCCACTGACCACTGGTGTGTGGATGTACGAAGTGACGAGCTCATGTGAACCAATCAAATGCGATCGGGCTCCCGCACAAAGAGAAGACAGTGGCACAAACTTTGTTAAATAAGTGATTAAATCTTGCACGCTCAGTGAGCAGATCTTGAAGCTAAACCTCTTCTATCGAATTTCGCGCAGGTTGATGATTCCAACCGAATTTTATGTACAGCGGTTTCGGAGTTTATCACATTCAAAAACAATTTGCCACGCCCCAGTCCAATCTTATAGTATAGACAAACATAGATCTATATACACGCAGGGAGCAGGAGTCTCTGGTCACAGTGGAGCATGGGTTCCAGTTCCAGGTACTGTATACCAAGATTGTGCTCCCAAGCTCTGAGCAGAGACCACCCTACACTGAAATGAAAATCAAC